>KE155544.1:0-14800 GCA_000411075.1 Sisymbrium irio | reverse complement strand
TGGGGGTAAATATTCATTTGCATGAAAAGAGAAAAATGATTGGTGGGGGTGGGGGTTAAATATACATTTAGCTCTCGAAGATAAATAGAAAAGGTTTCCTTGCTAATCAGCTGAGGTAATCATCTGTTTATATGGTGTTTCTTATAGCCCAAATCAGAGATAAGGGATGCTGGAAGTTCATCTCTTTAGGATCCGGATGGTTGGAAGAAGATATTTGTCTTTTGGTCCATCTCCCTAGCTCTACTTCTCTCAATCATTTGTTGAATCAGGTTAACTTTTTTATGCTCAGCTGAGGTTGTATCACTTGTTTATGCCAACTCATTTAGATTTCTGAATATAAATTTCAATGTGGACACATGATTGGCGGATTAATTAGTACGACATGATTTACTTCTAACTTAATTTCACAAATTTCGCATGCAATGATGGCAGATAAATTAATATGAAATTATATTTTACTATAGATTTCTGACCATTGATTTAGGCAGTGAATGAAGACAGATACAAAAGCTTTTTTATCAAGTTTTATAGAAAACCGCATTTTGTTGCCAATCAGAGATATTCTTTGGTTAAGAGCGTTTTTTCTGTAATTTTCAATTACGGTTTTTGAGGTTATTTATTACTCATGGACCGCTTTTATTTCAACTCATTGGTATTGTCCAGCAAATCAACTGCACTTCTTAGAATGGGGAAATATCGATTGTTATTTTTCGTTTTTTCTTTATTTATAATACTTTTTTTTATAAATAGTAACCAAACTCAACTCACTCAAACATCAAACACGATTGAAAAAACAAAGTACAAGAGCATTAAGTATCAATCATAAATAAATTAAGTGAATTTTTTTAAATAAAAATACATTAATAATAAAGTTCTATGATTTTCTGGAACAATTAGAAATGATTCATTTTTCTCAAGAAAACAAAATAATATGGAATCTTTTACTGATTTGTTTTATTATTGTGTGATTACAAAAAAACAGTAATAATCACTTATTTATCTTTTTGTAGTTTAAATTTACACATATTTTGATGCTTACTATATAAAAATAAAACTATGAATTTATGTACTTTTGCAGGGAAATATTTGAATCAATTATGTTATTGCAAGTGCCCAATTATGGTAATAGAGCATAGATCAGTGTTTGACAAGCAATTGAGCACACACTGCACTAAAAAAAACTTGATTTGATAAAAAGATAAATTATAATAAATATATATATGAACATAAAATATACAGATATTATTATAATATACAGAAATAAAATATTTACTTTTTAATATTGGAATTAAAATTTCTAACATGTTTCTAGTTTCATCAAATTTTAAATTTAATTATTACAATCTTTATATAATTATTATTAAATATACAATAGAATTATTGTAATTTTTTAAAAAATGTAAATATGTTGTTTAATCGTCGTTGAAATACAAATTCTACCAGATCAACAAATTCAAATCGACAAACAGAAGTTTCAACTTCTAATACGGAAACAGTTATAAGGTAAATACTCCCTCCGTATTTTAAAAAGTGTCGTTCTGGAGTTTAATTTTTGTTTCATAAAGAGTGTCGTTTTATATTTGCAATGCAATTTTGTTAATAAACTTCCAGTTTTAACCTTACTATTTACATGGATTAATTAGAGAGAGAAATTTGTTTAATGTATTGATGAAGGGTAAAATAGATTTTTTAATTGGTTTTTTAATATGTGTGAAAAACTACAGAACGACACTCTTTATGATACGGAAGGAGTTATAATTTTACTTTTTTTTTAATATTAATTAATTTTTATAAAATAACTAATAGTATAATTTTAAAATATGTAGAATAGAGACAAATAGAAATGGTCGCATATACAAGAAAAACGTTAATTCAGTTGTTTAATGAAGCAATTTCCTTGAATAATTATACTCTTAAGAATCCGATTGTCATGGTAGAGAATATATGGTTGGGAAGTTCAATCGAGCGCTCAACATGAGTAGCACTTATGATTTTTTCAAAAATAAGCTTGATGAATTCATAAAAAGGTACAAGATATGGAAGACTCTTATGAAATATACTGGTATTTCGGTTGACTTGGAGACAACTATGATGTATATGCATCTGCTGCATGGTGGAAGGATCGTGAGTTTGTAAGTATACATAATATCTTTATAGACATCAAAATATATATAACAACATTTAGGTATAAGAAAATCTGATGAGTTTAAATTTATAGGGATGGAAAATAAAAATGGGTTTGAATCAGAAGCAGTCAGAATTTTGGGATGTAATGGAATGGTGTCTCGTATTACATGATGTTCAATCACAATCTCAATACTCTGCACGCTAAAGAAGAGAAGAGATGACTAACACACGCGGTGTTGATGAATGTGATAATGGATCAGACACTGATGGCTGTGACATACGTCAAACATAAATTCCTGAAACACTAGAAGAAGAAGAAGAAGAAGCAGAAGTATATCGTGTTACCATTGATGACAATGAAACGGTCCAAAATCCTGCTTGGAGAGGTCAGCAACGAGGGAGAATAAATTGTCAATCAAACCCTAGACGTGGAAACAGTTCAAAAAGATCAGGAGGAAACTCATGGCTTCATATTGGGTGTGGTTTACGAGGAGGTCAAAAAGGACTATTTTGAAACAACATTACGAGACACCATCACTGGATTTAAAAAATTTCAACGACAAGAGTTTACAACAACTACATCCAGATAATTTTAGCCAAGATAACTATGATAATTGGAAAAAGGCGGAAGAACTGTTTGCTGCTTTAGAAGTTCCAACATGCAAATTTTATTGGCAGTATCTTGCGGCACTTGAACATAAAAAATTTTAGCGTAAGTATTTCTTTGATATAGCTGGAAGCAGTACCGAAGATAAATTACAATTGTTAGAAGCTATGATGGATGTTTTACGAAACAACAAAGAAGGTCTAAAACATTTAGATACATACCAATCATCTAAGAGGAGTGTTATGTACCCTGATTTATAATAGTGGGGGACACCACCTTATGTTCAACAGTGGGGTACATCACCAAATGTTCAACCATGGGGAACACCACCAACTACTTAACAATGTGACACACTACCAAATGTTCAACAATAGGGAACACCATCAAATACTCATCCATGGGGCGCACCACCAAATGCTCATCCATGGGGGCATACCATCCAATGCTAAATAGTGGGGGCTTTCAACAAAATTTCACTCAGGACGTGATACATCAAATTTTCAACAAGGTGACCCATCGAGAACAGATCCAACTAATGTTCAATATGGATTTTGAGTTGAAAGTCACGAAGAAACTATTAGGAATACTGGTCAAGTAAATTCAGATGGTTCAACACTAAGAACTTCTCCAAACATTCAACAAACTTCATCTTGCAGGCTTGATTTTACAATCTATTATGAAGTTGGACAGATCTCTCATACACCTAGACCCGGAGGTATATTCAATTATGATATTTGTCTTTTTAATATTTTAATTCATGTAATAAAGTATTTTATATTTTATTTAATCTATTTCAGCATTATAAATTATTTCTTTGATACATGTACATTTGCTTATGACGTGTTTTATCTTGTGTTAAAAATTTTAGATTTTTCATATATGTCAGCTGCGATCACAAGACATGAACAATCTAAGTTACGAAGAGATAATATAATTGTGGAATCTGGAAAATAAACAGTTTGTGGAGTTAATAATTAATCCAGCACTGCATTATTATTATCGATATTTTGGAAGAGCACCAGTCCAAACCAATGGGGGTTTAGGATGGAGAAATATTTGATGCCGACTACAACAACATGATGCAGCTTGTCTTTAATTACTACAAATGTCACTGCAATGTTTCACAATATTTTGTGATACACTTTAGAAAAATTATGGTCTACAACCGATATTAAATGTAACAATTAAAGAAAGTGTGGCTATATTCTGCGGATATGTGGGTACAATGAAGTTCAAAAAGATGTTGGTTTGCGATATGACCGTAATCAGAAGACAGTTCAGAGAAATTTTATTGAAGTTCTTACGGTGACTAAACCACTCGCATGTGATTATATAAGAACTCCAACAAGACAAGAGCTATACCGAATTTCAGAACAACTTCATGCAGATTGAACATATTATCCATTTTTAGTGGATTTTTTGGAGTTATGAATGGAAATCAGGTATGCGTGAAAGTGGAGACTGGATTGCAAGGAATGTAATGCAAATCGACACGATTATGTATCTTTCAATATCATGGCAATATATGATTTGAATATGTTATTCACATATATCTGAAATGGAGCACTAGGTTCATGTCACGATACAACTGTTCTGACAATGGTAAAACAAAACGATTCAGAGTTCCTTTGCCTCCACCAGAGAAATATTATCTCAATGATTCTGGTTATCCAAAAAAACAAGGTTTTTTAGCTCCTTATCAATCATCACGAAACAGAGTTTTGAGATATCATATGTTACAGTTGAACTCTGGTCCTGCTCCTAAGAATAAAAATGAACTCTTCAATAGATATCATGTGTCTTTACGTTTTGAGTGGACGTTTGGAGTTTGGAAGAAAAAATTGAAGATTCTTTCTGATCTTCAAAGATATGATATAGATATAACAAAAAGTGTTAATGACTACAATAAGATTACATAAATTTTTTTTATCAAAATCTCAAATTTTGCAGATGCAGATTTTGTTAATGTAAGCCGAAGACGAGAATGAATAACATAAATTTTGACTTCAATAATATGGAAACAGTTGAGGTAGCAGATGGACAACAAATGGTGCAAATAAGATATAGGATTGTAGATCTGTTATGGAGAAATTGAATGACTCAACAATATATTTCTATTGAATTGTACATTTTTGTTATGTAATATTTTATTGAATTTTGAATTTTTCTTAAGTAAATTTTGATATTAAAAGTTTTTAAGTAGTAAAGAAAAAAATTGTTATTGATATTAAATCACCAATTTTATTTTAAAATCATATTTATACTATTAATTTATTTATTTTAATTATTTTATTATAATATGTATTCAATACTGTTTTTATTAATTTACCAATAAATATTTATTTTGTACTCTCAAATTTTTATTTTTACTAATCAAACACTATTTTGTACCGCTTATTTTCATAAACCGCATTTATACCACATAACAAACACATTACAGTTGAATTATACTGCACTTTCAAACCACTTTTTTCGTACTATAAAAATGTAGTGACCATTCAGACCCTTAAAATTTAAAATCATTTGCATCATATATTGTTGACATGAAAATAAAAACATTCATTATGTCAAATTTCAAGAAGCTCAAAACTGATATATCTTAAAATATAATTTTACTATGTTAGGAATCAATTCTTTGAGAAAATGTAAGCAATTATGATATGATATATAAAACTATATCAAAGTCTGAAAATGTTAGAAATGACGAGTTATGTAAATGACTTTTAGAGATGTTTTACAACCAGGTTATTACATAGCTCGTCATAATTGTTACATAGCTCGTCAAAATCATTAGAGATGTTTTACAACAATGTAAGCAATTTTTTTGACGTTACGTTTGACGAGCTATGTAATAACCTGGTTGTAAAACATCTCTAAAAAGTCTGAAACTTTGTAATAGTTTTCATATTGTATGAATAAAATCAGTTGACGACAAAAAAAAAAAAGACGTTACGTTTGACGTTTTTTATTCGAGACGGGACCAGTGTTTGTTTCCTCAGGTCTTATTCGTCAACCTCTTTTCCATTATTCCTACTCTTTTTAGATATGTTCCAACATTTTAGTTTTTGAGTTGTTTTAATCCCACTTCGAGTTCGAACATTAGGACCCAGAAAGCAAAATCAAAGATAAAACCACAAGAGAGAAGCAAACCCACATATATACATATACAAACGAATTCGGAAACTGATCAGGTGAAATAAGAAATTTAAATATTTTAATTTTTTTTAAAATAAGAGATAGCTTGGTGGTTTGTGTTTAAAACCAAGTAATTTACAGAAATATTAAAAAAAAAATTACAATCTCAGGGAAGATAGCCGATCATGTAATGGGAAGGATTAGAGGAGGAGGAGGAGTAATGGTAGGCGCCATGGCGGAGGAGAGCGGGAGGGGCCTGAGGAGCGTGGCTCAAGAAGACTCTCGCGGCTTCAGCCACCACCACCACTAAATCTAGTGCTATCTTCACCATCTCTATACAAAGCTCTATTCTCTTTATCACCATTGGATCCTCTCTTTTCTTTATTTTTTCCTTTTCTCTGCTACCTTCAAATTCTTACTCATCTTCTTTGCCTTCGTATTTATAGCTGAGCACATGCATGCCATGTGAATTATGTGTATATAACTTGAAAACAAAATTATTAATTTACTTATTCGAATATTTGGTGAGTAAATAATTAACTAAAGAAAGTATCACGTCTGGTGAGTTCAAAAATAAATAAAAAAATCAAACCATTGACATTTTGAAAGCTAGAGGTTATGGTTTTAGTTTTTGAAATCTGGCTAGTCTGAGAAATCTCCGGTTGAATGAAGTGACTCATAGGTTAATTCTAGATTACAAAATATTGAAAGAGATATTCTATTAGAGGAAGAGAGAAACAAAAGCATGAAACTGAAATTTCAAAAGTATTACAGTACTCCGTTTTTTTTTTTGAAACATAATCTAATTACAAACAAAGAAAAGAAAATACGAGTACGACAGACAGTGGCTCTGCGTCGGCAAATGGCTGTATCAACGGTGTCGTTATGCCTTAAGAATCATCTTGGTGGTAGAAAGAGAACAATTTGTAATATGTTAAGTAGTTTTGAGAATGTTTCATTTTTTTTATGTAATAAAATGAGAAAATTAAATAAATCAACATGCATTTTTATTGACAACTAGTAATAACAGAATCCTATCTAAATTATATTGATAAATTTGTTTGTATTACTCATAAATATTTTCACAAGCTTTTGTTTTCTATAGTTATAATTTTCTAAATTAATTCATTTAATTTAGCTATTCATCTTAATTGCTTTTATATATCAAAATAAACCATAAATCATAAATCAAGTCTTAAAAATGGGGTTATAAAAAAGTACACACACACACATATATATATATGTGTTAAGACTAAAATTTTCAAATTGTAAACAAAACCCAACTTTCAAACAAATTAAAAGAGAAAAGAAGAAAAATAGGATTTCAACGGCTAAGGCCATGAATGACAAGAAAGACTCATTGTTAAAGGTAGGATTGATCATCAAAGTGAAAGTATCATGACTGGTTCACAAACAAGAAAAATGGAAAATGGTTAACGTAGATTTTACTGATCTAAACAAAATATGTTCGAAAGACAGTTTTCTGCAGCCACATCCATTTAGTAAAGACAACGATGATAAACAAACTGTTTTCATTTACATATACTTTCTCTTAATACTTTCTTGTAATATAACAGATCACAAAATTACAAGTCTTTCAACCTGAGCTCACATATCAGCAACTTATCAGCAATTGGTAAATAGGATGTTCTTGATAATATATGATTATGAAGTCTCTTGAAGAAAAAGATCATGTAACACATCAAAGAAACTGCTTTAAATAATTAAAACTTTCACAACACGAAGCTTATTCCAAATAAATATATATAAATTCGCAGTTAAATCTGAAAAATTCTTTACTTTCTCGTCACCCACAGAAGTATCGAAGCAAATCAACACTTTACTTCAAATAGCTTACTAAAAAAAACGCGAGAAGTCCAATGATTTACAAAACGCATCGCAACACTGAACCCATGTGTTTCATGTTCCACCTACAAATGCTTGCGATACCTTTAGCTTTAGTCAGGCCTGGCTTTAGTGATTTCATGGTTAAATTTTTTAACTTAAAACAAAACGTAAGTTAATTTGCAACTCTTGTGATTTTTTTTCACAGTTGTGATTTCAATATTAATAGACCCAAACAAGTATATTGTTTTGGTTTTACTACCGAAAATAGACTGGGCGGCCCTGATTATTATGATTATTTTTTCACAAAAGAAAGGCAAGCAATTTGGAAAGAGATTCGTGGCGTGGAACATTATAGTTTGCGGTTATAATATAACACTTAAGAAACATAATGCACCAAACAACCGGCTTTGGAAAGTCAAAACCTTATCACAACATCATGATATTTTTAAATAGTTCAATAAACCAGACAAGGTTAACAAGATATCTAGTTTATAAGAGCACAACTTTCTAGCAACTCAAAATGTTAAATCAAAATGTTAAAATAACAAAAAAACCAATAAAAATTATAACCGGCCTTACAGACTAAGTGGGAGAATAATGTAGAAAAAATAACCAAAACCAACTATTTTAGAAGTTTTGTAACTAATATGTTTTGGGAAAGAAAAATTGACCAAAATGTTTCATTAATAGATATAAAGAACATTTATACCCTTAACACCAATAGTTCTCGCTTTCTCGATCTGAAACAATTTCGCCGGTTTCTTTCTTCTGGCCGACTTCTCTCTTCTCGTTGGCTTCTCTCTTCTCGCCAGCTTCTCTCTTCGTTGATCTGAAACAGGTCTCTTCGCCGGCTTCTCTCTTCTTCCCTTTGCTGGCTTCTCTCTTCGTCGATCTGAAACAGGTCCCTTCGCCAGCTTCCTCGATCTGCGACGAGACGATAATGCATCTCAGACTATGAATCACTGACTCTATTTCATCGACGGCTTCCTCGATCTGCTACGAAATGATGATGCATCTCATTTGTCGGATTTCTCCTAATAGACAGTATAATTTCATGAAGGTTTGCTTGCATTTTTGTTTTCGTAAATAATATTCGAAGCAGATATAGATATTACTTTCGAATCACTGTTCAAAATTTCTCACTATTAATCAATTTTATTGCTGGTTCGTTAATGTCGTTGTGTAGAGAAATAATAGGTGTGTGTATGCTTATTATATTTAGTTGTTTTCAGTGAAGTTCACACTGAGTGGAAGCATAGAAGACCGGTTGCTCTTTCTAAGCTCAGAACTGAGAAGAAGTTTCTCGGAGAACTGTTGGACTTAACTCTGCAGATGAAGGGTGAAGATAGACCCATATCATTGCATGAGGAAGATAGAGATGGCAAAAGGAGAAAGGAACAGTTCATTTTGAGACAGTGCATGGAGAATCCGGTGGACCTTAATCAATTGTAAAATAAGTGATTCATTAATCTTTGTAGCGTAGTTCTTCAAATTTCTCCACAGAAAATTATGATTTGTAGCATTTTCTCTTCACAGGATTATGTTATGACTAAAATTTCATGAATGACACTTCAATTTATGTTTTAGGAAGCTTTTTATATGTTTCAGAAAGGTCTTCCCGAACTTAGATTTTTTCATTCAAATTAGATTATTTCACTTTGTTTATTTGGATTTGATCTTATACCAACATCATCCAATTATCTCAAAATAAGTTTCTTTTGGATAATGTGTACCAACTTTTTGAAATGTATTAACTCTTTAAAATGTAACCATTCAAGAAGGCTTTCCAAAACCTTCTTGAATGTCTAACATTTTTTTTATTATACTATTTTTGGTAAGACATTCTGTTATATTAAACCCATTTAAGGGCCGGGCCGTTTATGAGCTATCGGTCACTTTATACATTAAACGGCCGTATTTGGCCAATTTATTATTAATCCAAGCTATTTTGGGGAAAGCCTTCCTGACTTTTATGAAAAGCTTCCCTAAACATATTGAAAAGTAAAAAAGTGCAAAAACCAGCTATTTATTAATGCATTCTTTTTCTAAAGTAAACACATTAAATACATATGGGAAAGCCTTCCGAAACTATATGGAAAGCTTCCCTAAATATACAAATTTATAGTGAAATTGTATTTGTAAGCTAATTTATTGTAATGTAATTGTATAATATTAGCTAATTTGGAATCAAATTAACACGGTCTGGTTGCTCGTAATTGTGTTAAAATTTTAAACTCAAATACCACAATCCAATTGGATAATTCACATAACAAATACCTAAATGAAAGGCTCCCTTAAAAACAAGAAATAAACTTTTTCATATGGCCGTTTTGCAAGTATTCTTGTTATGTCCTCCTACGCCAACTGTTTGAGAGAGCTTGGCTGGTTAACAACCACTGATTGTTAAGTCTCCTCTCCTATGTTGAACTTCAGAGCCGGGATTTTGATTGGTTGTGGAAAAAAATCATCCATTTTACACCTGACATAGAGAAAACTAATATCTGTGAGATTCTTTGAAATTTCAGGAAGGTATCTAAACGTTTCAGGAAGGTATCTAAACGTTTCAGGAAGAGCTTCCCAAATTCAAAGTAGCATACAAAAGTTTGATTTTTAAGATGTCACAACAAGTTATCCTGTTGCAACAGGGTCCTAAATAAACAAATGTGACTCATATAATCAAGGTTTGCAAACTTTTGTAATGTTTTCAGAAAGGTATCTAATATTTTCAGGAAGGTATCTAACACTTTCAGGAAAGCATTCTCAAATTCAAAGTAGCATACAAAAGTTTGATTTTTAAGATGACACAACAAGTTAGACTGTTGCAACAGAGTCCTAAATAAACAAAAGTGACTCATATAATCAACGTTTCTGTTTTAATGTTTTCAGGAAGATATCTAATATATTCAGGAAGGTATCTAATATTTTCAGGAAGGACTTCCCAAATTCAAAGTAGCATACGAAAGTTTGATTTTTAAGATGACACAACAAGTTAGACTGTTGCAACATGGTTCTAAATAAACAAAAGTGACTCATATAATCAAAGTTTGTAAATTGTTGTAATGTTTTCAGGAAAGTATCAAATATTTCCAAGAAGGCCTTCCCAAATACTCAAAAACAAACCCAGATTAAAAACAAATCGAACAAAATGATTTGAAATTAAGAATAAAAAAACATAGATGTTTGATTCGATGTTTCCGGCGACATGTTCGATAATCGATGCGGGATTACGAATCGATTATGGATTTTTTGGCTGACGAGATGTTTGATTCGATGTTTCTGGCGACGGGTTCGATGTAAGGCTGGCGTCGTCAAGGGGAAGTTGACGACGATGATGAGATGAGGTTTACGTTTTCAAAGCGACGAAGATCCGGCGGTGACGATATAAGAGTTTCGAAAAGAAAACGTGAAAGACTAGAGCGTAAACATAAAAGGGTAATATTGGGATAATATAAAACTTCATAAATATTTTTGTCATTTAGTGCGATCGACAACATTTCCGGAAGCCCAACTCAGTCCACTAACATTTTTGAAAATTGCCCAATAACATATCTAGTTTAAATAAAATTATCAAAGAGGTTTTAAGAAAATGATAAGTGATTTTAACTCAAGAAACAATGAAATTTTTTTTTTTTTGCTTCAATCACAAAATCATCCTATACTACTCCTTTGAAAATTGAAACAAAATTGAAACTGAAAACACCCAATTTTTGGGGGTAAATTTTTTACTTTATTATAATTTTACATAAATCAGAATAAAAATTAGGGTCAATTTGTCAGATAACCATATTAGATAAAAATATTATATCAAATAACCATGTAATGTATGTCTTTAAAAACCAATAATTAGCCATCAAAAGGGATGATTTTATAGAGTGTGATGTATACTAAGTGAAGAAGAGAGAGAAATATATATTTAAAATATTATTTTTTTTAAATAAAATACATTTACCCATTAGATCTTATGTACTTCATTTACTATAGCTTGAATTTTTGAAAACAGATATAAATTGTTTAAATTGATAGAAAATATCGATAATTGAAAACAATATGATTTTATATACAGGCAATACATATAGTAAAATAATAGAAAGGTGAACTAGTCGGTATCATGTTATACTATATTTCTGTACTATATTATATTGAGAGACAAAGAGAGAAATCCTAAGAGGAAATAGTAGTATATAACATATATAAAATCAATAAAACATAATATATAAAATTATAAATCTTAACATATCATAGATAGTGTTGATAAATATGACATTAAAATTGAAACAAAACAAAATATCATAAGAGAAAAGAAAGCACAGTAGATTTTTATGAATTCAATTGGATAGAAAAAAAAATCCAAAAATCAGAAGAGAGAAGAAAAAGATTTAAAACACATAAATTAATATACTCTATCATTCAGTTTATAAAAAATAGTATAACCTAAAATATTATAACCCAGAAATCAAAAGAGAGAGAGAGAGAGAGAGAGAGGGAGAGATCTGGGGAGGGCGAGGAGGGAGAGAGATCTGGCGAGGGCGAGGAGAGAGTGGTGGTGAAGGCAAGGAGAGAGAGACGAAGAGAAATGAGGAAGTGGGGAGGAGATGAACAGATATGGAGAGTAGAGGAAATGAAAGAAAGAGATGAAAATGAAAAAAAGAAATGGAGATGAAAGGAGAGAGAGAAAAAGAATCGGTTGGAGTATGCCTTGGCTTTCGGGTATTCGGTTCGGTTTCGGGTATTTCGGATATAAAACTTTTATACCCATATATATTGGTACTGAAATGATTTCGGTTCGGTCTCATTTCGGTACCAGTTGGTTCCGGGTCATTTCGGATCCACATTTTAAGAACCAAAAATTACCGAAATAAAACAGATCTTTTTATATATCGGTTCGGTTCGGGTGTTTTAACCCAAAATTACCTGAAATTGACAAAAACCCCAAAATTATTCAAAATTAACCGTAAACTGAAATTAAGAAACATGTAATTCAACACCATTCAAATGTAATTCAACGAAATTTCAAAAAAATTTCAAATTCAAGTCTTAAACCACACACACAAACAAAGTACAGAACACAAAAGATATAAGTTCATACATAAAAAGATCGAAATTCAAGTTCAACACCATTAAAAGTTTTAAAAACTTAAGACCACCAAGGCACTAAGTAAGAACACCATTGCAACCTCGTCCTTCACTCTTCCAGTCTTCCTTGTCCTTCCTAGTCTGTTTACAATATGAAAACATTGTCATTAGTCGTTAGAAATTGTCATTTGAGATTGAAGAAATGCAAACAAACTACTAATTAGAGATAATACGAGAGTTTAGAATTGGTTAGCTTTAGGCTTTAGATTAGGTTCCGGTTTCTTCATAGTTCATCCTAGTGTGTTAAAACAAGGTTCCAACTCTGAAGAGAATGTTAAAATAAAATAACATAAGTTTAGAAGTAAAAATTGTAAATCATATAACATAAATTTGTAAAATAAAGAAACTTACCTCTCATTACTTCATCTTGGTCTTCCACCTCCGAGAGAAGTTGTTGGATTGTAACAGCTCCTTTTTCATTAAACCAGATTTCACACTTCAACCATTTCGCAGTGCACATCAGTACTTCAACCATATATGGCGTTAAACAGCTCTTATAAGGGTCTAGTACTCTCCTACTAGTACTAAATGCAGATTCAGAAGCGACTGAAGACACTTGCATAGCTAGTATGTCTCTAGCTATAAGAGACAACACTGGAAACTTGATACTATTTTTCTTCCACCAATCTAAGACATTATACTCTGTACCTTTCATAATCTTTGGACGCTCAATGGGTTCTTTCAAATACAGTTCCAACTCATTGGCTGATTCCGGAATTCCAGAATCTTGCATAAGCTCATCATAGAGGTTATCAATTCTCTCATACCCGACACCATTACTCAAAACTGTTCTCTCAAAAAGTTCATCTCTAACTTTTTCTTGAGACTGAGACTGAGACTGAGACTGAGTAGACGATGTTCCTTGTGACTGAGAAGTGCTACCACCTTTCTTGTTAACAAAGACGATGTACTCATCAAACAAGTTCTTCAATATCTTCGAGACTAATTCAGAGAGAATGCTACACTCGAGACTGTCTTTCCCATAAAGCTTTTCAAAACACATGTCAGCAAACTTCATCTTCTTCCTTAGGTCAAACACGCTTGCAACTATCATAAGCTTGTTCATCTCACGGTTCTGAGAATTATCATTCTCACTTGTTGCTTCCCAAAATGGATTCCAATACTTCTTCAGTTTGGTCATCATACTCAAGTCTTTGTACTTTAACTCTTCATCAGGACCTGGAAAAATACTTATTGCACTAATGTTCCTCGTGATTGTGACTATCTCTTCATAGATTTTGTGAGCCGTGATAGGGTATAAAGTAAAAAGGTATGTCCCTGGCCACAAGATTTATGTCACGGAAGTGCTCTCTGACAGCGAAGAAGACGACACAGACACTAGCGACGGATGATATGACATCCGTCCCTTTCAGGAGACAGGGGGAATAAAGAATACTTGAGTGTAAAATAAAGAAAGATATTCTATGCACTATCATGAGGTGCAAGAAAAGAAGAAATGCTATACTTGTCTTGTATTGTTCTATATTGTATCATTCTAAACGTGTCCACTGTCGTGACATCAACAACTTTATCTAGCAACCTAGAATTCTAAACTGTCGTTTGAACCTAGAATTCTAGACAAGCATTAAGAGTATGTTTGATATGTTCACAAATCGCAATAACATCAACTTTCGCAGGCTAAGGACAATTTCCTCATCTATGTTCTTTCAGGCATTTAAACAATCACTTTTGGTGCATTAAACAATCTAAGCTCAGAAACTAGGTAGCTAATCTAATTTCAGCATTAAGATCAACAATAGATGAAGACAATCGATTGATGCAGCCCTATCTGTGTTCAATTCATTGATTCATAAATCCCTTTGAAACCCTTAATCTAACTACGTGACTACTCAGACATGGAGAAACAAATCATTGCAATAGATGAAGAGAAATCCATGAATGAAATATAAAATAAGCAAATAGGGTTCAGAATTCTTCTCCAAGTGTTGA
>KE155543.1:16965-36133 GCA_000411075.1 Sisymbrium irio | reverse complement strand
CCATAATCAAAATGTATGACCGTGCCTCGAATACTATCCATTGTCTCCTGAAAACAAACCAAAAACATCATTATCACGACTTAGTTGTACCGTTAATACAAGTAGTACCATAAACACTATACATATTTCATGAAAGTCGTACTAGTTTTTCTAGTTGTACTTGTAATATTTGAACCATTTATACTAGTTGGACCATCGACACCAATTAGTTGTACCGATAATTTTAGTAGTACCATTAACATTATTCGTACATCTAACCTATTCGTACTAGTTATCCTAGTTGTCCCATAGTATAGTTATACCAGTTGAACCAATTGTTCTGTTTGTACCCCGACCAAGTCGTACCAGTTATGCTAGTCGTATCGACTATTTATTTGTACCATTTGTTCCTTTTGTTCTGGTAGTTAGAAGTTGTACTAGTTGTCTTATTATCTCTGTCAACTTCGAAATCATAACTCGAGCTATATAATCTGTAAATTATACATGTAATAGGCTACTGAATGCTATTACAAGTTCAAACAGCCATAAACGGATTCCTAATGAACAAATAATTTGTTTCCAGTAGACCATTTCTCATTGTACAAAAAAAAAGAGAAAAAGAATACATTGAAAACGAAGAAGAAGAACAACAACGTAGAGGAAGAGATAAAGACCAAACCTTCACGCAAGAGAGTGACTGCGTGGACAGAGAAGAAGATTTCGTGGACAGACAAAGCTCAAAGCTGCGACGAGAGAAGAGAGAAACAAAATCCACTTTTTTTTTCGTTTTCTTTTTCTTTCTTTTGTTGTTGTCGGCGAAGAGGAAGCAAAAAGAGGAGAGAGAGACAGATCCAATCCGATTGCTTTTAATGATTGGGAAGGAGGTGGTTGGTTAAGAGAATGAATTTCAATTGAATTGAATTGAATTGAGTTTTGTTTTATTTATTAAAAGAATTCATTAAGGGTAAATTGGATATTTTCACTATATCAACACTACTCAGAATTAATGAACACTACCCAGAATTCTCAAGCCTTCATTAACACCAATATAGATTTTGATTCTCCTCTTGGAGTTTGAGACAAAGATTGTGAAGAACGGTTCCACAATGGCTGTTTCAGGAGAGCAGGCCAATAGTCGTTCATTGATAGCACATGGACTTTCCTCACAACTTTTCATTATGAAACTCTTCGAAGTCGGAAAGAGAGTAGACAGTTTGAGGAGTGTAGCCCAAGCTCCTTGAGATGCGTTCTTAGTCAAAGGTGCTTTGTTAGTAGTTGTTTCATGAACTGAGCTGGGAATCACAGAAATCAGCTCTGTAGATGGTGGAGCTGGTTGATTTCGAGGTGGAACAACAGTTTTGAGAAGTTGATGTTTTACAGTGGCAGAAATCAGAGGAGTAGATGAGAATGTCATCATATTGGGAAAATCTTCAGCAATAGATCGAAGCTCCACAGTTTCCTCCAGAGTCGTGATTGGATTAACCGCAGGAATTGAGTCATCTTGAGTTTGGATTGGTGATGAACTTTCAGTTGGTGAACCGACGAGGGTTGGTGGATCTTGAGGAACAGAAAAAGGCATGGAAAGGAATGATGGGTCTTGATTCAGTAAATGGGAGAGAGGAAACAATCCCAGTGAAGAGAATGTCTTGAAACTCGCCGAAACAGAGCTCGACAGAGCAGCCAGCGGCGGCAAAGCTGTCGAAGCAAAGATTGGAGAAACCTAGGTTTTTGTCCTCGAGAGTCGGGCCTGAGAGAAAATTTTAAAGTTTTTTTTTTTGGAAACTTTTCTATTTTTATATCCTCTTTTATTGTTATCCAAGGCTATTGTTATCATGTCATTTAGTTAATTTTATAAGTTTTTCTTTTAGTGAATGGCAAAACAATATTTTTTTTACCATAAATGCGAAGTAAAAAGACGAGTTGAAATGCTAGTTACTGTTTTGTTATTAATGAGCAATTGTTAAAAATGGGGTATTTTAGTTTTTCTGTATTCTATTTTTAGATTATAATCGTGACTGTCAAATTGATCGGTGATTTGACGACTGTAAATTATCATATTTTTTAATTTGTTCGGTTGAAATTCTCGTATGATCTAATGCCGAGATATATAAGGTAAAATAGTTTCGAGATATTCTGATAGCGTTTGACGGGAATGTTTATCCCGTCGTGAATATTTAAGAAAAGAGGATTTTGATGATTGATATTCATATGATAAAGATGTTTGGCTGCGTATCATGTCTTCATATTTACATAATTCATCTGATAAATAAGTCTGGATGCGTATCATATTTTGGTATTTACATAATCGTATAATATTCAAGTTTATCTCTTTATCCCATTACATAGATTATTTAAAATATTGGATTTTAAAAACGCTTAAAAGGTATTTGCTGTATTAGGAGATTATATCTAACACTAATGCACCTTGTGTATAAATACATCTCATGTACATCCGTCAGAGGCATCGCTCTCCGAGTTTTTATTTATTTATTTTGTTTCCATATATATTTGTTTTCTTGATATTTCGGCTTTTGTAGCTTCTTGCGATATGTTTCTCCAATTAGATACCAACCTAACGGTGTGTTTTTTTTATGTATGGTTTTTTGAATCCAACGAGTGTGATAATAATTTGGAAACTGCATGGTGATTCATCAAGTAAATTTTTAGTGATTTTTTCGTTTATTATCGTTCGTTAGTCTGTCGTGTGCTTTTCTTTGCTTTTTTCTGAACATACTGTCAGTGTTAGCTCAAGTTGTTTGATTGGTTATTATATGTTTTTTTTCTTTTGTGTAGATGATACTGAGCGGCTCATGATGGTGCTTTAGAGACACATTCTGTTCTCTATGTTCATGATACCAAACATCGCGTCAGTCTACTATTTCTTACAACACACCATGCATTTTCGCTTGTGTGGAGTTGTGGAATGGTATGGTGCGGTGGGGTGATAGTTCTTGGTTCAGCCGATCCTTCCTCTTTCTCTTCTTTCTTTGGTTTTCGCTTTTGGTGCCTGAAACTAAATCAAATGGGATCAATGTTCTTTTTTTTTGTAGTAGTTTATAAAATGAGATGAAACAAGACAACAAGAGCAACCAAGAACAATTAATAATTTATTTTTAAATGAAAATCAAACAACAAAACTTAGACAAAGATAGATAAGGATAGATAAAACATGATGTAGGAGCTTTGAAGCTCTGATACCAGATGACACAAAACCCCAAACTGAGGTTAGTGTTGGGTGGCAGATGGATGAACCAAAGCTGGCCGTGCAGCTCTTTCCTTTGGCTCGGGTAGAGGTGGCTTGTGAACGAAGTGGTTTGATGGATCCGGACTGCTGGCCGTGCGGCTCTTTCCGGCTGGACAGTGGATGATTAATTGAGTTGCTGAATGAAAACGAAGGTCACCACAAGTCTGATGGAGAAGACTTGATAAAAACACACAAGAAATACTCGGAAAGGCACAAAAGTGCAAGTTTCTTTAGAAGAATGTTTGGTTTTTTATTGATTCTAGGGTAAAAATACATGTCTGCTTGTGATGGCCTTATATAGAATAGCCAATGCAGATGTATCCTTCTTGGGATCTTTGGGAAATACAGATTCGAAATTCAAAAGCATTAAAAGAAAAGTTGGTTAACAAATTCCTTACTCTACGAAAGGAAACAAAAATAAATCAAAGGTAAAAATTCTAGGAATTCAAACAAAGACAAAGAAGAATGTTAGTCAAATGAAATAAATTCAAATGAAAATCACACTTACCTTGACTTATTTGTGGCCGGCCATTTGATGATCTTATGTGGCTTGAAACCTGGCCGGATGCACTTCTCATTTAGGCTTCTAAGCGTGTAATGCCAAATACATGAGCTACTTTGGGTTTAGGCATTTTATGCACATAAAATGGACCGTCTGGTGTGGCTGGTCTGATTTGAGTTCCTTGGCCCATCTTGTGTTGATCTTGAACGGACGGATTTAGTCTTCTTCCTTTGGCCGGTTTGCTTTGTCTTTGGTGAGGCTCATTTGATTCAATTGGTCTGCCAAGTCTTCAACCTCATGTTCAGCTATAAGGCCTTCTATAGCAAGGTTGAAGTCTTATTGGAGTGTTCTTGCCCCCGACCTGGTCATTGGCCTTGCTCTCATGGTTGGGATGGCTGGAGGTGAAGCAGCTGGTGCAGTCGGGTCAAGAGTGGGTTTTGGGATTGCATCAGGTGGTTATTGGGCTACTACTCACCGTCATAAAATAATGTTTGGTCGAAACGATGATAATGAGTCAGAGTGTTTGACGCTGTGATAGGGAATTTATCAAGTTTATCGACTATTATATTATAACTGACCGGATTCATGATGATGATTATTTAGTAGGTTAGTTGTTTTTTGATGTTATGTGTTTAAATATAGTGTAAATATAGCGTTAGTTTTGGGTGTGGTTTGATCTCTTATGTTGTTTTGTTGAACATTTAGATTTGATTGGCCAAGTCGTCGATGTCAAGGGTTTCAAGTCTTTGAAATGGATATGTTATGCATTCGATAATTCAGATCATGGAAAGATTGTCTCGAACAATACAATTTTAGGGAGCGAACATCAGCAATATAGTCTGTTTTAGGGAGCGCACATCAGACGTGCACATCAGACAATACTTTAAAATCATTACTGACAGTATACCTAGTTTGTTTGATGAATTTGAGTTCTGCACTGAAATGTTTGTCTATGAGCGCTCGCGAGCTGATGTGTGAGATCTCTGGACATATAGTCGTGGAGTTTTATAAGTCTTGGATGGCATGTGGCACAAATATTATAGTTTCCGTGTTACTGATAACAAAAATGAATCAAATACTTGTTCACTACTCTAGGTCTCTATAAACATTTTCAATGTAGTAAAAAGATAGTAATCCAAGCTTAGGGAGATTAGACTCAATAATGATGCAAGAAATGGCTTAATCCAAGTGAAAACAGTTTAAACGAGTAATTCTAACAATCCTAAACAAAAGGCAAAGAATAAATAAAAAGTAATTCAAACATGATGATCAAATAAAAACAGAGCAACTTAACAAAACAGAGCAATGCAATTAAAACAGAAGAAAATCAATCAATAGAAAACATTAGATCCATGGGTAAGGTCCAAGATATAAAGGGGATCATTAAGTGATAAGGAAATGTTTATCACAACCATTTAGAACAATCCTAAGTTAAAGGATATCAAAGATAGATAAATTCATTCTCATGAACTAATCCTACGCTAACCATGGTCAATCATCAACTCTCATTGGATCAAAACAAGGTTATCATGCATAAAGAACAGTCCTTAATACTAACTAAACACTTTAGCATCAACTCTCATTGGCTAAACATGCAAAGCTCTCTATAGATTTGGTTTAGGCATTTCATCAAACACTTTTGTGCAATAAAAACTTTAAGTTCTAAAAACAAAGATTTTGTCCATAATCTAACATTAAGATCAGTCAATAGAGAAGGAAACAAACAACTAAGCATAAACAAATCCTAATCACCATCTAATCGCCCATAATCTACTTTACCCATGAATCTAATAGAGAGATTACTCGCTAATCATGATGAAAATGCATAAACCCATGATAGATAGATGCATAATAACAAGATTAAAAATATTAAACAAGAAAAAGATGAAAGATTAACAAAGAACAAAAAAAAACTTGCAATAAAACTTCAAAATAAAGAAAATGTCTTTATTTTTAACCAAAAGATAAAAAATCATACTACAAGTAGGTTTTAAGGGTATTAATAGTAGAAAGCAAATGAAACTAGGTTAACCCAACAAAGCTGGGTCAACCCAGCTTAAAATGAATTTAAACACGTGGTCAAACTTGGTCAACATAATTTTTAGGATTGTGGTGGTTTGGCAACTCGCCATGAGCATTCGCCATGTGAGTGACGGCCACTCAAACCGCCACACTCAAACCGGCAGATCGTTGGATGAAAATTGATCGAATTCTTCAGGCTTGTGGCGACTAGATCAAACTGCCACCTAAACCGCAAGATGCATGGCGACTTCTCAACCCGCGCGTCACATGCTGCCCGCCAGATCGTCAAGAGATTTTTTTGACACAAATGCTCAGCTTGTGGTGACTTCTTCAGCTCGCCATGGACAACCGTCAGATGAGTGGCCGCCGGATGAAACCGCCTCACAAACCGCCACGACTCTGAAAATCCTTTAAACTTGCAATCCTTGTTCCATTCTGCCCCAAATATCCCTATTCCTCATCAAGTGCTGCTCCACTACCTGTCAAGGAAAATGCACACGCAAATGCAATCTTATATGCCTAAATGCTGTGAAAAGTAACTAAAAGGATTAATTAAATGATTTCTAAAAACAATTAAAAATCAAAAATAACAACTTCCCCAAACTTATCCTTTGTTTTCCCTCAAGCAAATCTATAAAAAGAATGAGAGAGAGGCTTGAAGGTGAGAGCTCAGATCCAAGACTGTTGTTAAAGGAAAACAAATTGATGTTCTAGTTTATCGGTTCTAAGATGCAATTGAAACTAGCCTACTCCAAAATATTTAGCCATGCTCATCACAATATGAATTTCAATTCAAAGCTCAACCTACACAACTATTCCAAGCATTCCATCTTTTAACATTCATTATGATTCAAACCATGGATCACACCATGCACACAAGATTAGACTCATTTGGCTATTGGGAAAAATTTTGAGGTAAAAGTGACCTCAACTATATAAATTTAAAAAACAAAAACATCTCCATAAAAACATAACTTAAAAAGAAACTGATAAACATTTTAAGAAAATTAATATTCATCAAAAATATTATAAAATCTAGAACAACAATTACTTTAAAACAGAAAAAGTGAAAAATATACAGTATAGAACAATCAATACTAATAAAACACAAAAAGTGAAAAATGAATGAAAAGATATATATACATAAAAGCAAGATTTAACATAATGACACAAGAACCATAATTTTAAAAATAAAAAACTATATCATATATGTTCCATAAAACTTTCTAACATGAACAAAATAGATTAAAAATGAGAAGAAGAATTCATATTTTAAAAATATATCTTATAAAATTGTAAATATAAAAGAATAATTTAAATGGTTGCAAATATCAACTGAAACAAATTTTTAAATCATGAAAAAGAGTAGATTACATATTTATGCACTTTTAAAATTTTATTTACATATTAAGGCATTTTAAAGACTTTTTACACTGTTAACATTATGATAATCATATCTTACCTTTTTTAACCAAAAGTACTATTCTCTCTATTTTTTCTCTTCATCATCTTCTATCTTTCTTTGTCAAAGAAATTTAATATTAGCACAGAAAAATTGTGACTTTAATTAGATCAGTTTTCCATAAAAGATATTCTTGACGAGAGAATATCAAAATCTGAAACCACAATTTCAACCATAAAACTCCAACCATCAAACTAAACCTATCCACACAAAAAATTTGGGCTTGAATCTTTTTTCCAAGTTTCGATCTCTAAAATTAAAGTAACCAGTTTGTATTTCTTCTTCGTTAATTAGTTGCTTTTTTGTTAATTATCTGTTTCTTTTTTATCTTCGTTATGATTCTTTGAGTATATATTTGATTTCCTAAAATTCTCTTCTTTCTTCTGACTTCTTTCTTTCTATGAATTTCCAATAAATCCAATTTTTTTGTTCATATTCAATCATCAACTCGCTATAAACATCATTTTTTTACTTAGATCAAATAACAAAAAACACATGGATTAACAAACAATGAAATATGCAAACAGGACATACTTATCCATATTGCAGCGAACATGAAGAGCTAAAATGGTGAAGCATGGACAAGACCGCATAAAAGACATAACATGGATTAGACGGTGTGGAAAAGGAAGCATGGACTAGATTTCATGGACAACATATAACACTTTGATGCTTAGATTGTGGATAAGAGACTCTTAAACATATTTTCAAATATTATATATGTAAACAAAATGTTCATAGTTATGTAGCAACACAAAATTGTCTATAAGTATTAGATAGAAAAACTAAGAAAAAAATGAACGTCTTGATCTCCAAATTGTGATGTAATACAATTTAGAAGAAATACAAAAATGAACATTTTTGACACTTTAATGTCAAAGGGGACCTCCAACTGTAAAATAAGATGTCCAGTTTTCTAAGTAATGAATCATTTTGGACCTTAAAGTCCCAAAAAGGTTTATCATAGGAAATGACCCTATAATTTTTTATTCCTCTTTGCTTTCATATGAGCTATCAAAAACATGTACAAGATGTGATATTCACATGTTCAGCTAATGTTGGATGAGTGAGAAACCAATTTTATACAAACATAGATTACTAAACAGTTATACATATTATATCATTTCCAAACGCTTGTGTTGACAACATCATATTCAAAATCTTGTATCCACAACTTTGTGCTTGTGTCTATAACTTCATGTCCACGCATTTGTGTCCACGATTGTATATCCATATCCACATATTATTCATGTAAATTAACTGTGTTTCCGGTCCCTTCAAATCAAAATCGAAAGATGATTGAGATAAATAAATCATATTGTTTCTCACGGTAGGAATGTTTTTCCATATAATGGAAAAAAAAGATCTGTTAATCTTCTTGATGAAACAATATACATATATTTTTTTGTGAACTTATGGATATAAACTTTAATATCTATGTTCTCATGAGTTTATGGACAAATTAAAATTCAATATTTACGTGTTCACAAACTTATGGGCAATAAAAATGTTAATATCCATAGTCATTATTTTATGGAAAAAAAATTTCACATCCATGTCTTAATGATTTTCGGGGATAAACTTTAATATTTATTTATTCAAGAGTTCTAAGATTTGATATTTTAAAAATTGACTGTGTTTTTAGTTCCATCAGGTCAAAATTGAAAGATGATTTAGATATAGAAATCATATTGCTTCTTATAGTATGAATGTTTGTCCATATAGTGAAGATCTAAAGAAAAATTTGTTAATCTTCTCAATGGATAATTAAAAAATATACTTACATGTGTTTGTGAACTTGTGGACAAATAAACTTTAATATCTACGTTCTCATGAATTTATTGACAAATTAAAATTAGATATACATGTGCTCATAAAATTATGTACAGTAAAAATGGTAACATCCATATTATCATTATTTTACGGATAAGAAACTTTCACATCCAAGATAAAAAAACTTTCACTTTCGTGGAAAATCTTTGATATATATGTATTCAAGAGTTTAAAGCTTTGATATTTTGAAGTCCATTGTTATATGAATTAGTGGATAACAGAAACTAAACATCCATGTGTTCATAAACTTATGGACAATACAACAAGTTACTCTTTGTATTTTGTGTACACGTTGTAGTATTTGCATGTTTTTATTGATCTTGAAAGTCCCACATCATTTAAGGAGAAAAACACATAAACACTGTCATTATTTTCATCCACAGATTTATGAACACCCTTAAGATATTTGATACAGAAAATCTCATTAGCCCTTTACCAGTGTCAAGAGTGACATCCTTTCTCTTGGCCTCATACAAACCCAAAATTAGCAAATACATTTATATATGTTATAGTTGTTAAATTTGTCCTTATACAATGTGTCTCTTAGAATTCAAATAATTAAGAGCCATTAAAAATTTACTTGATGTAGTCTAGAAAATTTAACAATAATGTATATCTAAATTATTCAAGTCTTGAAATCAAACATTAAATTTAGAACAAGGGAAAAAATTCAAATTTGAGAGAGAGAGAGAGAGATTTATCATAAAAAATGTGTCGTTGTAGTTAACCGAAGATGATGAACTCACCACCGGAGATTTTCATGCCGTCTCCATTGGACTTACTCTATATTTCGCTGGATCCATAAAAAGATCTTCAATTATTCAACTACTCAATTCAATAATTCAGTCAGGAAAATGAAAAAAAGGATTTCGAAATCTAAAAAAAATTCTCTTCGCAAGTGGATTTTAGGGAAGAGAAAGAATTGTTAACAAGATATGATGAGGAGAATAATTCCATAGATAGACTTTAGATAAGAGTCTTTTATGTTTTAACCACCTATAAATGTCTAAGTAGCATTAAGTATCTTAAAGTGTAATATATATTTACTAAAGTGCTTTATAATGTAAATAACTCATAAAAATTAGCAAAATTTTATAAAATTGAAGATACCAAAAAAAAAAAAGAAAAAAAAGAATCATACATATAATGGAAATCAGGAGAACCAAACGAAAAAAATAAAAAAAAATAACAAAAATAGATCTCAAATATTTTAAATAAAATGAAATAAAGTTTGATTGTGTTATTGAATTAACGTAATGTATATTTTGAAAATATATATAGCCAAAAAACAGGAAGATGGGGAAAAAGATAAAATAATATTACAAAAAGCAATAATCCATGTGAAGCACATAACAAATGTATCAATAATTGATTCATGTGTTTAAAAGAAGAAAACAAGAAATTCGACCGAGGTTTCTCTCTCTTCTCTCTCTCGTATCTGATCTTCAAATGGATCTCTTTTACCCCTTTGTCTGATTCTTAAAATTCCGCTCGTTGGATCTTTCTTTCCGGCAAGTCCGAATTTTTTCTATGACTCTTGACTTTCTCTCTTTGCATGCTTCTAACTCTTTTATGCTTTTTCAGTTGGTGTCCTGATCCTTTTCTCTTCAGGTTGCTTGGTTTTCTGTCAATTTAATTCTCCACTCCCTCTTTGTGAGTCAGTTACTTGGGTAGAGCTTTCTCCTTTGTCCGTCAATCAAGATATTATGAATATGTTGGTAGAATTAGAAGCAGATTAAGTATTGTTGCGTGTTCTTTGTGTCTAACAAATCATTTGTTTTCTATTTCTATCCAAATCTCCAGCACTTCATGCATCTGAGTTATGGTCATTCAACTGTGGTCGTCATTGCAAAGAAAAGTTAAGGAGTTATGAAGGTAGATTCGTAAGAAGCAAAGTCGAGATCCAGCTAAGATTGGAGACAATGATCGGAATTTTGACCGTCAATGAAGAGCATGGACAAGGATACATGTCTTCCATACCACCCAAACCCCAAGCCTCTTTCAACACGTGTTTTCACTTGTTGCTACGTGTTTTATGTAATTTTATCTTTAAAACTAGCTATTTGACTCTTAATTGGGTTTGTAATTGGGGTTTGGTTTTCATTTTCATCACTTTATGGTCTTTGTGCCTTTTTAATGAAATAAGTTTGACAAAAAATATCATTTTATCGTGCTTTCCTTCCTCTAAATATATCCATAATTTTTTGTTATAAAAGTTTTTTATATTAACAGGAAGTAAACAATACAGAAAGTTTAACAAACCAAAAATGAAAGTAAAACGAAAAGAAAAATTTTAAATGCAAAAAAATCAACCCTGGATGCAACAGACTACAAAGAGAGGGTAATACAAAAGAGATAAAAACACAAGGTTAGTGAGAAGACCAAAGCCTAAGCAAATCTTCACCACCAGACCAGAATAAGGCTACCATATCCATAATGGATTCAAGATTTCAAAGATTAAGAAATTGATATCTTATGAAATATCCATAATAGAGAGGAAGCCAAAAATAAGATAATATAATAGGTTATCATAGTTTTTAACTTCTCTTTACTTTAATAAAAATGTATATTTCTGATCAGAGACATCATGCATGTGTATTTTTGAATATTAATACATCAAAATGTATAGTTTTGAATATTGATACATCAGAAATGTAGTTTTGAAATTTTCATAAAAAATATAAGAATATAAAATAAATAATTATCTATCGGTTATTTTTTTCCCATCTGAATTATATTAGATATGGGATAAAGTAATTGTACAAGAGGAAATCAAATAAAACTCAAACACTATTAATCGACAGTGGCTTACTAAGCTATCCATGTCCTCCAAAAAAATCCAAATCTATCCACTAGCAGTTAGTTCCATCGAAACATTTATACCAAAATCATGTTCCTCTTATCAGAGTCAAACACATTACCTAACCAAGAAGAAAACCCCAAAGGAACGTAAGAGTGACCCGAGTTATATGACAAGCCACTTGAAGCTAAAAGCTCTGCTCATTTGTTGATCTTCCAAGAAATCACTTCAGACTTCCATTCTTCCAAATCTTCTATCATCAGAAAAATCTCATTTACCTGAAATTGGAAAGATGGCCGCGCAGCTGGTCTAATCAATGCCAAACCCAGACTTCCAAAAACACCAGAGAAAATCACCCTTTTGAATCCATGATGAGACATGCTTTGATACACCCAATCGAGACATAAAAATTGTGCCTCATCTCTAGAATCAATCCTTTGAAAAACCCTCCGACTATGAAGAAGAACTTCACCATTTTTTGTCTCTCAATACCCACGAACCCCCACATTCCTTACTTTATCTCGACCAATCACACCCTACATTGCATTTTAACCAGTCTAAAGGAGGATGCAACCATAAATCTTTCAAAGAAACCTCTACAGCTTCGACCACATTCTTCTCCTCCTTCTCAATAGTTTGCGCCTCAAATCACATATCACATTCCTCATCAATCTTCTTGCAGGTGTCGTGAGAATTAAAAACAAAACCTTCAAAACAAAGGTTATTCCTATTCTTCCACAAATACCAAAGAATCCATGGCCATTTTCTTCTAATCTCAGTAGGGATGGTTCCTTTCTTTACCTTTGTTAACAGGAATTGGAAGTTAACAATCACAGAGGAAGAATGGAAACCATCCACAGGAGAAGGGAAGTTAGACAGTGCCCAAACATGATGAGCAAGAGTACAGTGGAAAAGCAAATGGTTGATCGATTCTCCTTCAAAACCAAAAATTTGATACCGATCATCAATCTTCATACCACACCTTTTAGTCAATTCAGTCACCGGTAGAGCATTAGATAAAGCTTTCCACATGAAACATTTCAACTTAGGACAAGTGGGAATCTTCCAAATATGTTCCTTTATACCATTGACTGAAGGAAGAGCCTGAGCTTCTGTCAAAACTTCATTGCTTTGCTGGTGCAAAAAGAGCCAATATGCAGATTTAACTGAAAAATTGCCGTTTTTATTGTATTTCCAGCTCCAAAAATCTTCCTTGTTGATGACCGGCTGATTTTTCATCAAATACTCTATATCATCAGGCACAAACAGGTCATTCAGAAATTGATGGTTCCATCTTCTCGTGGTAGGATTAATAAGATGGTTGACCATAATATTCACGTCAAAAGTTATGTTCTAATCCACGGGGTTCGACCCCATCTCTGTCTAAACATTTATCTCCCAAAACAGTAATTGATTTCCTATTCCCACTTTTCGGACCAAACCTTTCTGAAGGAGTTCTCTACCATGAATCACGCTGCACCAAGCATAAGATGGACGAGTACCCACGATCGCCTCAAGGAATTTTGAATAAGTGCAATACCTGCTTTTAAGAAATCTTGCTAGTAAAGACTTTGGCTCACGAAGGAGTTTCCATGCCTGTTTAGCTAGCAGCAACTGATTGAAACCCTCAAAATCCCTAAACAGCAGCAACTGATTGAAACCCTCGAAATCCCTGAAACCATGGCCTCCCAGAGCCTTTGAGAGACACATTTTTTCCCAAGAAACCCGGTGGATCTTATGAGAATGATCATTTGAGCTCCAAAAGAAACTTTCCATGACACTGTTTCGATTTTTGTAGACCGTTTTTGGAAGCTTAAAACACGACATAGCAAAAACAGGAAGTACCGAGGCTACAGTTTTAAGCAATATCTCCTTAAGAATAAACATTTCAATTGCCAACCCGATATCTTTGACTTCATTCTTTCTTGTAAATAAGATATCATCTCCACTTTGGACCACTAAAACATTCTGGGAGGTCTAAATATTTTCTGGTACCACCTTCTTCAAAGATTTCCAACTTGTTTTTAACCAAGGTTTTATGGTCTTCATCAATCAAATGCCTAACATAATGGCAGACTTTTGAACGTTAATGACCTGACCAGTTAGCTTTCCATAGTGTTGGAGAATTTGATGAAGAATGGAGCTCTCAGATTCATTTGCTTTGCACATAAATAGACTGTCGTCCGCGAAAAGAATGATGAATTGCAGGACCCTTCAGAGAGAAACTGATTCCGGTAATTAACCCTTTACGCTCAGCTTTGTTTAAGAGATGAGAAAGACCTCTAGTGAACAGGATAAAGAAAAAGGGTGAAAGGGGATCACCTTGCCTTAGCCCACGATGAGGCGTTATCAACCCCATTGGTTGATAATTTATCAATACCGAATAGGAAACCGAGAAAACACAAAACATCACCCACTTAATCCATCTTCTATTAAAACCAAGAGCTTCCATTAATACTCGTAGGTATGACCATTACACTCTGTTAAAAGCTTTTCACAAATCCGTTTTGACCGCCATAAATTCCTCTGCTACTGTTGGGAACGTACATAAGCTGTGAACAATCTCATGTGCAATGACTATGTTATCAGAGATCATTCTCTCCTCCACGAAAGCAGACTTGTATACATCAACTATTTGGGGCAGCAGCGGTTGGAGTCTCTTAACCAAAATCTTCGAGACAGTCTTGTAAAGGACAGAACAGAGACTAATTGGCCTTAAGTCTTTCAGCTGATCCGGGGATTCTGGCTTAAGAAGAAGACAGATGTGTGTGCAATTCCAATCTTTTTATTTCCTTGATGTTTTGTGTTCCTACAGTCGACCAATACTGCTGGAAGAACAAACCGGTCAAGCCATCCGGACCCGGAGCTGAATCACCCTTTATTGAAAAAACCGCACAATGAATTTCCTCATTGGTGACTTCTCTGACCAGAGATCTGTTTATTCTCTCACTAACTCGGGGCACAAAATCCAAAAAAAAAGATTGCAATCAGGAGGATTAGAAGAAGTGAAAAGAGTTGAGAAATAGTCAATGGCTACTTCTCCTTTGGCAGCATCCGACCACTGAGGCATTCCAAACTTGTCAAAGATTTTTTCGATCCGGAGTCTCACGCGGTTCATCTTGACTAAATGATGAAAAAAATTGTATTCTTTTTACCTAATTTTAGCCATTTCTGCCTGCTTTTTTGTTTCCAAAAAGCCTCACCATCTCATAAGCTCTGACCAAATCTTTCCTCACTAAAAAGGCTTCTTGCGTGCATGGGAAATTATGGGATTGAAGCCATTCCAGTTTCTGTTCTAATATATGAATTTGATCCCTAGCATTGAAGATGTTTTGCTTCTTCCATTTGCTCAGAGATCTACGACACTCGGAGTTTATCTGCTACTAAGGGTCTCCTGTTAGTTTCCCCAACGTTCCAAGCTTTCAAAATTTCCTTTCTCACCAAAGGTTAAAAAGAAATCTCTTGTCAAAACAGAAATGTTCTCTATTAGATTCTTGAGAAGCCGCTAATTTCACTAAGACTGGACGATGATCTGAACCTCTCTTGTCCAAAAAGGCTTGGTTGGAAGCTAGAAATTGATCAAACCACTCTTTTCTTCCGAAGCATCTATCTAAACAACACTTGATCCACATATTTCCTCTGGTCTCTGCCCACGTGAACGTGTTTCCAGTGCTTGTTAGTTCTTCCATCTCACAAACATGCAAAAGATCATTAAAGGCCTTGAAACTGATGTCAGCTCTAATCGGACCTCAATCTTCTCTGCATTGTTTGTGATTTCATTAAAATCACCTAGCATACACCATGGAGCTTTTCTGTTGATTCCAAGTCAACTGATTCTCTCCCAGACCATGTTTCTTCTGTTTGCCACCGGGTCTCCATAAACATAAGAAACATAAAACGAAAGATCACCAAGTTGAACCTGGCAATCAATTACATTCTTGTTCGCATACTTTATATCAACTTTAACATTCTTCTTCCAAAAAAGAGCCAAACCACCGCTTTTTCCTACAGGATCCACATTGAACACACGATCATACCCTAAAAACGCTTGCAAATCTACTACTACATCTCTACAGTTCTTTGTTTCCATTGGGAACAGAAGCTCAGGGAAATAATTTTTACGTATTTCCTTAAGCCGTTGAATTGTCAAGCCTTGAGGCCGCCCCAAGCCCTGACAATTCCAACTCAATATACTCATTACTATCGGACAGTCCCTCCTTTGGGACCGCCTCTGAGCCTTTTATTTTCTTGGAAGAGACCAGTGGCACCACCGGGCTCTTTTGCTTTCGTTTTGGACCTCCAATCTCTTTCCCTTTTGATAATTCTTGTTGAGGATTAAGAATGCGGACCTTTGATTTGCGAGAACCTTTACCCGGTCGTTTCCTGCTTGTTCTTTTCATTTTGGTCCCGGATGAAGTAAGTTCAAAAGAACCCACTGAGAAACCCATTGAACCATCCTGAAAAGAAGAGGCAGCTGTTTCCCACTCTTTCTGATTCTTCTCATCATTAATCACCATGGTGTTAGATGTAACACTGAAACCTTCACCCGATATTATTGCTGAAGACATGAGTTTTGCATTATGAGTTTTGCCAGTCCAAAGCTGCAGTTTCATGAAGATGGGATCATACTCAAAAACTACTCTTTTTCCTTTGTTTAAATCAGTGGTGATTATCGGAATGGATTCAAGGCTAAGATTCATCCTCTGATCAATCTGATCCTTTTCAGCCTCCCTCACTGTCACTCTTACACGCTCTTCTCTGATCGAACGATCATCATCATTTGCAGCGAGCAGATAGTTGCGGAGTTCATCTAAAACGCTTTTGGCTATTTTTGGTCTTCTCGTGAGAGGATTAAGACCTACTTGATCGTTATGCACCACACCAAAGAGAGGATCAGTTTCAGTCAGTACAAAGCCCTGTTTTAGCTTCTCAGCTTGCCATTTTTCTCAACAGACTTGGGCTTCATCCTTTCTTTTCTTTACCAGAATAGGACAGACACTCTGCTCATGGATTAAACGTTGATAAGAGTAGCAGCATTTCTGAACCTTCTCATAAAAAAATGGATCATTGTCATTTGACAATTTGGAAGTTTAACTTCTTAAGATTTCCTGAGAGGACGAGATACATTAAAGAGAACCTGGACTCGAATAAAATCGTGACTCTGAGGCTGAGCTGGATCGAAGGCGACCACCTTGACCTGACCAATAAGATCTCCCAATGCCGTAATCGCTTCCTTGGTTCTGTAGTTAACAGGTATGTTGGTTATCTGAACCCACAAGAGAACATGTTGAAGATAGTCCTCAGGAGGATTCTCCTTCCATCTCTCTAATACCAAACCCCATTCATTGAAACACTGAAATCTTTTTTCCTGTATTTCTTTCAAATCATATTCATTCTTGAAAATGAATTGAAATTTCTCTTTAGAAATAGCAACTCCTTTAATCTTTTCATACTTCTGCCACTTTCTTGGCATATCCAGAATTAGACTCGCCATCTTCTGACAAGGTGGATTCAGTGTTCTTCCTATTATGCTCAGCTTGTTTTCTTTAACCGAACTAAACTCCGGGAGATCCGGCATCACAAAAGGGACGTCTACCTCCTCCAGAGATAGAGCCATGAGCTTTTTATCCATAGCTGCAGACATGGGGCTAACAGCGGTAACCAGGACTTTCCGAGCCTTAGAACGATGAGGATTGATGATAATCTTAATCGACACCAAACCAGATCTAGGCACTATGAGAGAGCAAAAGCCGCCTCCAATTTTGAGAAACTAGGCTAAAAATTAAAGGGAAAGAGATTCAAGCTCTATTCTGAAAGAGAAAATCGAACCCTCTAATTCTGAAAGAGAAAACCGAGCTTTCTAATTCAGAAAGAGAGACCGAAACCCAAAAAAGGGAGACAAATTTATGTCCTTTTATGTTAATATTTCATTTCTATAATTTTATTTTATATTATTACTTAACCTAAAATATAGATTTAGGAATTGACACTGTCAAAAATTTGGTCCGGTTGGTTTTGTCAAATTCACGAATAAATCATGCATCTTTAATTTGAAAATTTTGAGGGATTCATCGATTATACTACTTTTGGTATCTAGGATCGAGCTGGTCAGGTAAGAAACAAATTCTTTATTAATTAGTCTCGAAAACGTTGCTCTTACAGAAACAAAAGTATCGCATTTTGAGTGGATATTCAAACAAAAAAATGCAAATCTGAGAAATGAAAGCGTTTGAAACTCTTATTATTATTATTTAATTAGGACACTATATGTCCTAAGCATTTAAGGTGGATTCTCTCTTAGAGATATGATCTCGACTTCAACGTTTAGGGCGTCGTCCACCACTAAACCTTCGATGCATCTTTAAGATCTGCAAGTGGTACAAACTTTTCGAAGCCCCATCCATTATTTTCTGCTGCATTAGGCCATCCCTCCACTATCCATAAAAGAATAGAGTAATAAAAAAAAATGTTTATAATTGACAGAAAAAAAAATTTAAAGTGAAACACTGATCTAGCTTTTCCACATGGTTTGATTTGATTTGGTCAAGAACTCGTAGCTTGGCGCGGACGTCGTAATCCTTTTCATTAGACGCACTCAACAAGTAGAGTGACAATGAATTGCCCTTTCCATAACCATCTCCATTTGGATACACTTTCAATATCCTATTGTATTAACATTGGGTATCAATACATGTAGAGCCGTGCCTAAGATTATAAAAAAAAAAGCATCAGTCTCAAGCCCCACTTTTACACAGCAAATTTTGAACCCCACTTTTACACAGCAAATTTTGATCCCCACTTTTCTGTTTCCTAAGTTTAATTAATAAACAAAATTATTTCATAATTAGGTTAATTGGGTATGATGATAATTTATTTTAAATACTTATGTTCTTTTGTATTATAAACTATTTGGTATTTTAAATTTTTTATATTTTAACTGCTTTTTATTGTTTTTTCTATTTTTTATTGTTTCTTGTCCATATTTCACGAAGAAGATATTTTTTTTAAAAACTCATTTGATGTAAATTAGATTTATATCTGCTATATAAATTTATAACTATGCATTTTTATTATATTTAAATTAACATAAATGACTTTATATGTACATAATATTGTAAATAGTTATCAGCATTAAGTTTTATTATTTATTTTTGATATTATTTTTTAATATATAATATATTTTGGCTGCTATATAAATTAAATTAAATTTTTGTTAAAAAATAATAGAAAATTATATAAAAGTAAAATTTTTAAAAAATTGTTAGATCATTTCCAAATATGGCCTTGAACCCCCAAAACTCTTGGCACGGCAGTAGACATAAAGAT
>KE155540.1:66881-110121 GCA_000411075.1 Sisymbrium irio | reverse complement strand
CAAAAATTAATAATATGATATAATTGAAAATCAAATCTTAGTTATTAATGATTTAACAATTTTTTTGTTAGGAAAGAGAGTGAGAGATTTTTGTATAAGTTTATAAGGGATATCAAAATATCAATCAAACTATTAAGTATAAGTTTGTAAATGATTAATATTAATATAGTGGCATCAAATGTAATTAGTTTAATGAGTTATGACTTTTTTTGTATGTAATCTCAAAATCATTCTCCTCTTGACACTTAAACAATGACATTTTGGTTAATAACACATGAAGGTAATGTTATTTTTTTAAATGTATTCTAAAATAATATTATAGGGGATTATGGTCGATAAGGTCAACATTATTTTATTTTAACGATATTTTGATGTAGGGAAAAGGAAATAGGTTTAACCAAGTATATATTAAATTAAATTATTAATAAAAATAACGAGCACTTTGTTTACTGAAATATTACTTTTTATAATAATGGTTATACGTACACATGAGAACGCTATTGATAAAATACATTTTCAAACATCTTTGTCACAACATTTAAACCATGCAATCAAATCCAACGTTACGACTTATTCATCGTGAATGCAATACAAAATTTCACAATAAACCCACTCCAAAGATATCAGAAGTTTGATAAATCTTTATTTTCTTTTGCGAAAACTTAAAAATATCTATTGTGAGAAAAAGGAAACTGTTGGGATATCAAAAGCCCAACACAAATAAAAAGTCAAGAAACTCAAATATTCTTCTATGAAACCGAGTCCTACTAGAACTCTAATGTCAGAAGTCAAAGTAACTCCTACTTAGGTTTTGGTGCACCTATTCCCGTTTAGTCTTGGACTTTGTTTAACAACACACGTATATATATATATATGGATGTCTCCGCAGATATCTTATTCTAACATAAAATTTCGATTTGGAGATTTGGAAAGGAAAAGATGATGTTGCAGAAGAAGATAGCTTCGTCGATGATCTGTTTCCTTTTGTTGCTTCTTCTTCCAATCGCTTTTTCCGAACGGACAAGGTCAGTTTATTACCATCTTCGTGATATGTTACGTTACGGTCAAACATATACATGGACATTGTATGATATATCCACATCTATGTATGCGCACAAAGCTCACATGTTTCTCAAATCTCATGCATGTTTCGTTTGATTTATGCTAGCAATTGTGATTTTTGTATGAGTTCGAAGATGTTATATATTTTGAAAATTCTACTAACCAAAAAGTCTTTGAAGGCTATACAATTATTTGTTTTGTGCCCAACATTAGAAACAAACCGGCCTGATCTCCCTCTCATTGCGTTATAATTAACTCAATTAATTGTATGCAAGTGCACCGGGCGTTTTCAATTCAATGCATTGACGTTATTTAATTGTGATTATAAACTTCTACAGGAACTTAGAAGGTATCAGTGCAAGAGCTCCAACAGTGGAGCAGATAAGAAACAGACATGGAACTAGAGAGGTATATACAAAAGGTCTTAATTAGATCAATACGTAGAAAAATTTCACGCGAATATATAAGCTAAGAATAATTATAATTTTCTTTTTCAGGTGATAGTGGACAACGGGATTATCAGAGTCGGTTTCTCGAGTCCCCAAGGACTTATAACTTGGATCAAATACAAAGGAATCGACAATGTTCTTAATCCACATCTCAGAACTAGAGGGTGAGTGATTTTATATTGTAGTAATCAATTATTATTAATTCTAAGTATATATATTCCTGCTTAATTAACTCTGGTGTAATGTTAGGTACTGGGACATAACATGGCAAGGAGAAAACATTCGCGGGGGCTTGGATAGGTAATTAACTACTTAATTTAATACCCTTGTCTGAATTGTCAGTTGAACAAGTATTTAATAAAACTAACACATGTTCACATTTACTGAACATGTATATACAATAGCTTTTGTTCGGTTTAATATTTATTTTCGAAATTAACGTTTAACCTTCATATATATATGAACCCTTTTTTTCTTTGTTCATCAGAATCGAAGGAACCAACTTTAGAATCATAACTCAAAACAAAGAACAAGTGGAAATTTCATTCTCGAGAAAATGGAATGGTGGTTCTGATCATATTCCATTAAACGTAGATAAGAGGTATATTATACGGACAAATACGTCAGGAATCTACACATACGGAATCTTCGAGAGACTTCCCGAATGGCCAGAAGTCGAGATGGGTCTTATTAGAATGGCATTCAAACTCAACCCTGATAGGTATTCTATATTTTTTCATTACAAGATCCATGTTATTTGTTTGATAAACAAAGTTTTTTTTTAAATTTGGTGTAAATATGTATGTTTGTAGTTTCCATTACATGGTGGTAGCAGATAATCGGCAAAGACAAATGCCGTCAGACGATGACCGTGACATTCACAGTGGCCATGCCAAGGCTCTTGCTTACAAAGAGGCTGTACAACTGATTCATCCTCGTAACCAAATGTTCAAAAACCAGGTAATTAGTTTTTATATACCGAACTATTTTAAATATAAATGATTTGGTTTAGCGCAGATCCTGAATTTTGATTGATGATCCTAATATTTGAATGTTTAAATCGAATGATATTGATTAGGTGGATGATAAGTACCAGTACTCATGTGAGGTCAAGGACAACAAGGTGCATGGTTGGATCTCGACCAAGTCCCATGTCGGTTTCTGGCTCATCTCACCTAGTGGCGAATACCGCTCTGGTGGACCTATCAAACAGGAGCTCACGTCTCACGTCGGCCCCACGGCCATAACCGTAAGGATTGATCCACAACTAAATTACTCTGAGATTTTAAAACTATTTAGGAAAACAAGATTGGTTTCTTTTAATTAATTGATTGATTTAATATTGCAGACCTTTATAAGCGGACATTATGTTGGTACGGACATGGAGACACACTACAGAGCTGGTGAAGCGTGGAAAAAGGTCTTGGGACCTGTTTTCATTTACTTAAACTCTGAGTCTACCGGCAATAATCATCACGATTCATTATGGGAAGATGCTAAACGACAGGTTACTAATTTTGTTAGACGAATTTTTTATTAAAAAAATCATTTACGTAACGTATAATAGAAGAGACGTTAATGTCGTTATATGACTCTTCAGACCGAAGAAGAAGTTGAAGCCTGGCCATACGATTTTGTAGCATCCTCTGACTTTCCTTCTCGTCGAGAAAGAGGAACTGTTACCGGTCGACTTTTCGTCAACGACAGGTATATTTACGTACACAAGTCCAAAACAGTAATAATAATAGAACAATTATTTACTTTTGACCTTTTACTAATTTTTTTTTTTTTTAATTTTGGTAAACGTTTTCAGATTCTCGACTCCGGCACGATCTGCATACGTCGGGTTAGCACCACCTGGAGAAGCTGGTTCATGGCAGACAAATACTAAGGTATTATCATCATTACTATATGATGTCTCTTTTTAAAAGTTTGATTTGACTTATTAAATTACATGAACCGATCGTTGTTTTTCTTTTCTTTTCCAGGGATATCAATTTTGGACACAGACGAACGAAACCGGCTATTTCACGATTGATAACGCTAGACCGGGAACTTACGATCTGTACGGATGGGTTCCCGGTTTTATCGGAGACTTTCGATACCAAAACCGTGTTAACGTTGCTGCGGGTTCAGAGATTAGTCTCCATAGAGTCGTGTTTGAGCCTCCTAGAAACGGTCCAACTTTGTGGGAGATTGGTGTACCGGATCGAACCGCCAGAGAATACTTTGTACCGGAACCATACAAGGATACAATGAATCCCTTGTACCTAAACCACACTGACAAGTAAGCCTTCAAATTCAATCCTCATGATCCCGGTTCACTCTGTTCCGGTTCTAATTATTACGGAATTTTTGTTTGTTCCACAGGTTTAGGCAGTACGGATTGTGGCAACGATACACAGAGTTATATCCAAATCATGATCTCGTCTACACAATTGGAGTTAGTAACTATAGTCAAGACTGGTTCTACGCTCATGTCACAAGGTAAAAAAAATTATATATATAATAAAAGGTTTTATTGAATAAAATCAGTCTTCTAAATTCTACTTTGATTCTTTTTCTGCAGGAACATCGATGGTTCGACGTATGTACCAACGACATGGCAGATCGTGTTTCAACTTCCATATGTGAACTGGCGAGGTAGCTACACATTGCAACTAGCTTTAGCCTCGGCTGCACGGGCTAACTTACAAGTACGGTTCAACAGCGAATACTCGAGGCCACTTTTCTCAACGGGTAACATCGGAAGAGATAATGCTATAGCAAGACATGGAATCCATGGAGCCTACAGGCTTTATAGCATTGATGTTCCTGGAAGGTTACTAAGAACCGGGACCAACACGATTTATCTACGTCAGGCTAAAGCGTTGGGACCGTTTGAAGGTCTTATGTATGATTACATTCGTCTTGAAGAGCCTCCTAGAGCTTAGATTCATACACTAGTTAATATTGGTTTTTTTATTTATTTATTTTTTGCACAAATTTTAGGAGATTATAGTTTGCATAGATCAGGGTTTTTGAGATTTACTGATTTTGATATTCTTTTTTTCGAAATATTATTAATGAATTGATTTTGGATTTTGATATGATTGTTATGTAACTGTTCAAGTTTATATTTTTGATTCTTAACAAGATTGAAACATGAATAAGAAAATGCCACCAGCAACAGAGACGTTAAGAGATTCAAACTCACCTTCCATGGGAATGCTCACGAGCTCGCATACTTGTCGCGACTGCTCAGACAAACCGTGCCCTTCACTGCCTAAGATCAAGCATAAAGGCTTCTCTGCTAAAGATTGAGGAAACTCTAAGGAAAGTTTGGAGACGGGTTCCGGTTTCTGAGCAGTAGTAGTACTTGATGGATGACCAGCCAATAGCTTCATTTGAAACTCACGTTGTAGAAGGTTAAGGTGGTTCCAGTTTCCAGAAACTATGGGGAGTTGAAAAGAAGCACCTCGGCTTGCTCGAAGAGCTTTGTCGTTGAATGGATCACAACAACCCGGAAGCAGAAATGCTCCATCCTATTCAAAACATTAGCATAGATATAATGATGATTCCCATTAGAGATTTATCTAACTAGCAGATGAGTATTGAGCTGAGAAGAAAGGCTGATCATTTATACCCAATTAAAAGCCATAGCTGATCTGATTAATGTGCCAAGGTTCCCCGGGTCCTGCAACAACATCGAATTGCAACTATTATTACCAATCTCTTGATCAAGAAATGATCACTACACTAGAGCAAGTGAAGCTAACCTGTATGCTGTCGAGAACAAGAACTCGGTGAGCAGAAGGGAACCATTTCTTGCAATCTGTTATGACACTGTCTCCACCATCTTTAAGATGGATGAAACTGTTAGGGATTCTCATCAAGGCAATGGCTTCAACGGATTCAGTAGATTGCACTCCAGAGAGTTTCTTCATCACTAAAGAAGTAACTCGAACAATGCGTATACTTAAACTCTCTAGACCTTGTGGAATCTGAGCTTCCTCAAGGAGAAGTAGACATTCAATCTCAGTGGTGAGTCCTTGCTTATTCGCTTGGAACATACATACTTCCCTGTGAACAATGTCCTCAAAAAGTCATCTCCTTTGAAAAACTCAATTTCAAATAAAACTAAAAAAGGACTGAACTTTACTCAAAGATATATATATACCTGATTGGGATAGCTCCAACGACAAGGACATAGCCATGGGCGTGGCGATAAGTGGAGCTTTGACGTAGCTTCAAGCAGTGTTTAACAAAAGGGTTTGAAGTGCTGGTGATGGAGTTCACATGAGACGGCAACGAAACCTTAATTGCCGGAGATTTATCTGAACCGGAAGGGTTTATCTGAGTAGGAGTTCTGGGTGTTTGGGCTGATGAAACTCGAAGCTTAGAAACTGAGATTTTGATTTCAAGTGGTAGACGTGGAGACACAGGTGGTGTAGGTAAAGCACAGCCGCAATGCATTGCCTTCTCCGATTTATCTTTCTTTGCCCGGTGAAGTCAAGACGGAGAAGATGACGTTTAACCGGGAAAAAACTATTCGGTAGAAAAGCCCATTTATTAAAATGGCCAGGCCCAATAACAAGCATTGGTTCTCGGCCCATGTTTGGATTTTTAACTCTGTTTCAGTTTCTCTTCTATCTTCGCTGCTTCTTCTCTTTCGTATATGATGAAGTGTTAATGCATTTTCCGGAGAAATCAGTTCTTCTGGAACTGACAAGCCGATGCAGCTCTCTTCGCGTTTTCAAACAGATACAGACTCTTTTGATCTCTCGTGATCTTCTTCGTGATGACGACTTAGTCGTCGAAAAAGTCGTCACCTTTTTGGGTAAATCCGCCGACTTTGCATCTTACAGCTGTGTAGTTCTCAACAGAACCCGTCGTGCGTTGAGCTCTTTCCCTTACAACACGCTTCTATCAAGCTACGCAGTCTGCGATAACCCGAGAGTGACGATTCTTGTGTACCGAACATTTGTGAGTGATGGGTTTTCACCGGACACGTACACTTTCCCGCCACTTTTCAAAGCTTGTGGGAAGTTTTCAGGGATCGGAGAAGGGAAACAGATACACGGAACTGTCACGAAAATGGGTTTCTTTGATGATGTGTATGTGCAGAACTCGCTTCTTCATCTGTATGGTGTTTGCGGAGATTCATGGAGTGCGTGTAAAGTGTTCGATCAAATGCCTGTGAGAGATGTAATATCTTGGACTGGCGTTATCTCTGGTTTCTCGAGGGTTGGTTTGTATAAAGAAGCTTTGGATATGTTTTCAAAGATGGATGTGGAGCCTAATTTGGCTACGTATGTTTGTGCTTTGGTTGCTAGTGGGCGTGTAGGGTGTTTGAGGTTAGGGCAAGGAATCCATGGATTGATCTTGAAAAAAGCATATTTGATCAGCTTAGAGACTGGTAATGCTCTTATAGATATGTATGTGAAATGTGAGCAGTTGTGTGATGCCAAGAGAATCTTTGGTGAGTTGCAAATGAGAGATAAAGTTTCTTGGAACAGTATGATTAGTGGATTGGTTCAATGTAAAAGGCCTAACGAGGCGATTGAGTTGTTTTCTCTGATGCAAACGTCTTCGGGTGTAAAACCAGATGGGCATATACTTACAAGTGTTCTCTCTGCGTGTGCTAGCTTAGGAGCTGTTGATTACGGAAGATGGGTTCATGAGTATGTTGTAAGCTCTGGAATCGAATGGGATACGCATATTGGAACTGCGGTTGTTGATATGTATGCGAAATGTGGCTACATCGAAACAGCTTTAGAGATTTTTAAGGGAATCAGAAGCAAGAATGTGTATACTTGGAATGCTCTGTTAGGTGGTTTAGCTATACATGGATATGGACATGAATCCCTTAGATGTTTCGAAGAAATGGTTAAGCTCGGTTTTAAACCGAACGAAGTAACTTTTCTTGCGATTTTAAACGCCTGTTGCCACACGGGTTTAGTAGATGAAGGGAGAAGATATTTCCGTAAGATGAAAACCGGAGAATACAATCTGTCTCCTAAGCTAGAGCATTATGGATGCTTGATTGATTTGCTTTGTAGAGCTGGATTGTTAGATGAAGCACTGGGCCTTGTTAAAGCGATGCCGGTTAAACCGGATGTGCTTATATGTGGAGCTATTCTTAGTGCTTGTAAGAGTAAAGGGACATTAACGGAGCTTCCTAAAGAGGTGTTAGATAGTTTTCTAGAGATGGAGTTTGAAGACAGTGGTGTTTATGTGTTACTGTCTAACATTTTTGCTGCTAATAAAAGATGGAATGATGTTGCTAAGATTAGGAGATTGATGAAGGTAAAAGGCATCTCAAAGGTTCCAGGATCAAGTGCTATAGACGTTAATTAATGGCATAGAACAATGATGATAAATGTATGATCCATGAGAATGTTACATACATTACATAAGAGAGTTCATGAGTTTCTCGCTTGTCTCTGCCTAAAGCTGAACTTGTCCTCTTCTACTTCACGTTCCTCTTGCTTCTTCATCTTATTATATGCATATATAATAAATTATAAATATATTCTGTCATGTTTATGCAGTTGCAGTTACACTTACATGCATATAAAATATTATCAGTTTTCACACACTCTAGATTAAGCGATTTGTAATTTCTCTAATTTTCTCTAGAATAATTTTTTCCTTCAAAATCAAACAAATTATTATGCTGAATATTACTACAAGAGGGGGAAACTTAATACTATTTTTTTGTTCATGCATGGCGTTTGTAAGCTAGCTACAATATTAGAGATTAATAATGGTAATGACAATGAGAATTAGGACAGAGAATTATTAGGATTATGGTACCAACTTCCCAAATTACCCTCACAGTAACCGTTATTTTCATTACTGCCACTTGTTGCTCCTCCTCCCATGGCGGATCTATCGAAAACCCAATCTGTTGTCGCCGTCGAAGAAGGAATCAACTCAACGTTATGAAACATAACCGGTGTCTTCGTAACCGGTAGAGAATCTTGTTGAAACAAGGACGTGATGAGTCTCTGTTGCTGAAGCTTCTGGTGCAAATCTTGGTTTAAAGAACTCAAAGACTCGATAGAAGAAGATGCAAGATTGTAACTAGGATCCAACGGAAACATGTAGCCGGAGAAACCACCTGAAAACGCCGTCGAAGGATGATTTGTAAGTGCTCTGTTCATACGAAACCCATCAGCAAGCTCGTGAGACGACAACGACGTCAGAATCGGAGGAGGAGAAGAGATGACGTGGAGGTTGCAAGGCTTGTTCTTGTTTCTGGTTGAGCCACCGATGGGGACGTTACGTAGGGCTCCGCCACGTGTCCAGTAACGGCGACAGTTTTTGCAGTAGTGACGTGGCTGAGACAAGCTGTAGTTGTTGTAGTAACAGAACTTGGTGTTGACGGAATCACATCTTGGACATTTAAGTACCGGTTGCACCGCCGGAGACGGTCCCATGTGATTGATATGATGCGGTAGCTTCGCCGTCGTCTTGATCCTCCGTGGTTTGAAGCTGGTGGTGTGGCTCTGATGGGATGACGTCATCATGAATTCTTAAGGAGAGATGGTGCAAGAGAGGAGAGAGATTCTCTCTTGTGATTTCCATGAATCTTCATGTGTATATAAATACATGAAGACATATAGATGTATAGAAAACTGTATATGACATGCATGCTTCTTAATTCTTATGTCGTATCTATATATATATATATATTTTTTAAGTTTCCAATACAAACATGTATAAACCAAGTGTATAGTCTATATGAATGTGAAGCTATAACAAAAAGGTTAAAAACTATTTTTATTTTTAAGCAAAAAAGGTTACAAACTTACAACTACGCTTTCCTTTTTACCTATCACGTAATCAAGTGAAAAAAAAAACATTGATAGTTTTCGTACGTCACGATGGGACCAATTGAGTAAAATTACATAAGTGATGGTCTCTCTGAACGCTATGCTTTTCAAAAACGAATGGCATTCGTTATTTATTTATTAACGTTTGCATAGTTTAAATCGTAGATATAAGCGGTGATATCGGTGATTGCGGTTGATGCGGTTTAACAGCAAGGACCTCCCAATTCATATTTGTGTCACCGTTCCTTTGTTTGTGCCACACGAGCAGAATTGTTAAGTGGAACCAGAATTTAAAGAAGCTATAGACAAGGCCGATTTAGCCAAGGAGTCAGCCTCCACATTGTTTAAACGAGAAATAAAATTAAAGGAAACAACATCAAAAGATGAGGCAAAATAATGAATATCATGAAGTGGATCTCTATTTGTCGAAGAAATAAGGAGGCTATTTTCCAATTAATTAATTCACTATTTATAATTACCTAATTACATCATTCTAGGAATTTACACCATATGTGAATCTAAACTATAAAACCAATTACATACATAGTTCAATATGGGTAACACTTGTAATCACGATTAACGCCAAACTTTCATTTATATGATATTTATCATTTGGCAAAATAAAAAACTCATTTCGTCGAGGAAAGTTTACCTTGAGAGAGGCTGAATCATGTTCCTAAGTGCAACTTAACGTACACATTGGTATGTATCACTTATGATTGTGAAAAATATCTCTTATAGTAGTATACTATGAAAGACAAGATAAGGTCCATCTAGGGAATAGAGAGACAGAGAGAGAAGTGTGGTAAAAGGTACGAGGTAAAGAAAGAGAAGCCATATCAAGGAGTGGAGTGCTTCGCATTGGGAACAAACTCGAACTTCACTTATGAACTGTCTCCTCTCTTGTTGGAAGCAACAATACACAAGTCGTACACTTCATTTATTATCCTCTTTGACTTTTCACTTAAATATTGTTCCTCCATCGAATATGAAGATTAATTGTCACATATTTGCAAGGATAAGTTGATTCTACGGTTTTATTGGTCGTCATCATTAACAGTGTGATTTCGTGAAATCAAAATTGCGTTAGACCATTTCGCATTTCTATCAATTTTATAATCAAAATTTTAATGCTAAATTAGTTTACCAAAATATCTTATCATATAGGAAAAATATAAAATTCAAGTTTGTTTATTTGATAATACTAAGGTATACCACCACACAGTCACAACCTCGTCAAGAAACAACACGGAACTTAATTATTACAACAGACAAAACAAGAAAAGAAAATAAAAAAAGCAGTTGGGAACTTCAATTCTTGAGAATTCTTATTTAAGGAGTAGGCTTGAGTGTGTTGGCAACATCAATCACGAATCGGTACCTAACGTCGGCCTTCTCAAGCCGTTCCATGGCGGTGTTGACATAATCCGCTGAGATGAGCTCAATATTCGCCGTGATGTTGTGAATCCCGGCCATATCCATCATCTCTTGAGTCTCCTTAATCCCTCCTATCATACTTCCCATAACCATCTTCCTCTCTATATATAATACACGACAAAACAACCACACGTCAAGAAATTAACAAAAAGAAAGAAAAACGTATTTTCAGTGTCATTTCACTTTGTCCACTAAACATTTATTGTATACTACAACCATATCAATCGCCAAAATTTGGCTGAATAGCGACATAATATATAGGCTTACCGAAGACAAGAGGCATGACCGGGAGTTCGAGTGGCTTTTCTGGTACACCAACCATAACAAGTTTCCCCTTAGGCTTCAGCAAACCGAGCAAAGGAAGAAGTGAATGAGTCGCAGATACTGTATTAATAATACCATCCATAGTTCCCATTGCATCCTTAATCTGTTTTGGGTCACGGCTCACCACGAACGCGTCCGCACCGAGCTGATTTATCGCCTCGTCTCTCTTACTATCCGAAGTACTAATAACCGTGACTTTAGTACCCATAGCCTTAGCAAGTTTCACTCCTACATGACCCAAACCGCCTAGTCCCACCACACCAATGTGCATACCGGGCTTGTCAAGCCCGTGATACTTCAGCGGGGAGTAGACCGTGATCCCCGCACATAGTAGCGGTGCGGCAGCGTCCAATGGGAGATTATCGGGGATACGGATGATGAAACCTTCGTCGCAAACCATGTTGTCTGAGTAACCACCGTAGGTTATTTTGTCGTCGTAGTCCTTGAATCCGTACGTTTGGATTGATTTTGGACAGTAGTTCTCGAGACCTTCGGCACAACTGTCACATGACCCGCACGAGCCGACCATGCACCCTACTCCGACTTTGTCTCCGGTTTTGAATTTAGTCACTTTGGCTCCAACTTCAGTCACCACCCCAACAATCTCATGCCTGAAATAAGAAATATCAACAAGTTTCGGATGGTTGAGATTAACTTCAATCTTTTAAGAATTATTTACACTTTACAGTTGGTTACATGCAATTTATGTAGAATGAGAATTTGTGGATTACCCGGGCACGAGAGGGTAAGTGGACATTCCCCAATCGTTCTTGATCATATGCAAATCAGTGTGACAAATTCCACAGAACAACACTTTGAACCTAACATCCTTTTCTCTCGTCGCCCTACACATTAAGTTCCACCAAAACTTAATTTCATCAAAACAAAAAACAAAAAAATCATACAATACAGATTTGATAGAGAGTAATTCGTTTTAAAAAAATATTGTGAAAACCTTCTAGAAAAACGGAAAGGCGAGAGAACTCCGGAATTATCTTTGGCGGCCAATCCGAACGCCTCCATCTCTAGAACTTTTCTGATTATCGATCAAACAAAAATAAGAGTTAGAGAATTGGATTGAAAATTACACAAGCTAGTGTTGATTGAATTTTATTTGAATGTCACTAGCTTATTTTGAGAAGTTTGAGATTATGAGGAGATACAAGTGCTTTAATATAGGAAGAGATTGTGGAACCGACGTGATCGGGTGCCATTAGGACCATTCACTTAACTACTTTAAGGAGAGTACATCGACGACTCGTTCTTTTCTTCCTTGTATAATTTCCTTGCCTTTTTTGGCGTTATTAAAACGTTTTTAAAAAAGTAAATGTGAATACGTTGCGCATTGGTATCCGGTAATTATGCGCGAATATGATAAATTCATACCTTTGATTTCTTAAAGCAACAGCCAACAGAACTGTTGTTTGAACACGAGTCAGATCTGCTGAAACATTGAGCAAAAAAAGTCGTCGCAAAAATTGCGGGACTTTTGCTTTGATATAGTAGCTAAAATGAAAATGTATTGGATGAAACGTAAACCTTGCTTTGAACAAATTTTCGTTTCTTTAACTAATAAAACGTTTGGAAATATTTTATTTACGTTACCCGTCGTTAAAAGATCTAAAAAAGGCAATTTTTATTCCAGAACGGAAATGCAAGTAGCTAATATTATACCATAGTACTTTTCAATTTTTTTTTCAGTTTTTTTTCTTGTTTAGGTTCTTTGCGGATAAAAGACTTTTAGACTAAATATGTACTCCTATTAATGTATACTGTATTAAAAATTGTTCTTATTCTAAATAACCATAAATATGTCTGTCGTTCGTTCTTCAAGTCTATCTAATTTTTATTGGCCGAGCATAACAAAAATCCATAGAAGATTATGGACGTCGTTTAACCACATATTAATATTCTTCCCACTCGTCTAACACCGACAAGCCTGTACGTGTGAGCAGCTGCGAGCGTTTAGGAAGGCCTATTTTCCAATATTATTTGTATAAATTAAATCGAATAAACATAAAAGGACCAAATTCATTAATTACTTCACAGATACTATGATTGTACCCGTGTGTCGTGTATTATTTGCTGGTTCTTGTGGTCTATATCGATATAGTTGAGATATGTCTTCTAATCATACTTGCTTTGCTCCCAAATACTTTCGTCCACGCAATCATATCTAAAATGTGTTTACACTGTTAAGATACATGCACTTGATGGATAGAAGACCAAAATAATAGCTTGAATTTGATACCGAAATCATACATTATTTAAATCATATCGTTTTCATATGTAACATATTCATTTTTCGATTCTTTTGAGACTATACAACAACACCAGTCAAAACCTACAATTCGAATTTAACTTCCCCAGAAATCTTATTAATATACCGAACACAAAATAATCAACTTGATTCAGTTGAAAAAGCACAGTAGTGATGATAGAGACAAGTCCTTACCAAACAACACGGAACTTATTACGCAAACCAAATAAGAAAAAAAAGCGTTTCTGGGAAGGCAATTCTTACGCTTTATAATATTAAGCAGTAGGCTTCAATGTTTTGGCAACGTCAATCACAAAACGGTACCTAACGTCAGCCTTCTCGAGCCGTTCCATGGCAGTGTTGACATAGTCCGCAGAGATAAGCTCGATATCTGCCGTAATATTGTGCTTACCGGCCAAATCCATCATCTCTTGAGTCTCCTTTATCCCTCCTATCATACTTCCCACCACCATCTTCTTACCTATATATATATATATATATACACAATCAATGTTTATCAACTAGCCAAAGATAAATGTCGCTAGATTTTGTTGTTGACACAAATTTTACGGATTTATTACGACAACCCATTTATTTTAAAATTTTGGTTAGATACAACATAAAGTAAATCCAACGGCTATAAAAGTCAGTATTTCCGAAACACTATTTCTATATGAAAAACAATATAAATCTTTTGGTTAAAGAAGACATAAAGCTCTTACCAAAGATGAGAGGCAGAACCGGAAGCTCAAGTGGTTTCTCGGGTGCACCAACCATAATAAGTTTTCCCTTATATTTAAGCAACCCAAGAAGTGGAAGAAGTGGGTGAGGGGCAGATACGGTATCAATGATACCATCCATAGTCCCCACTGCAGCCTTCATCTGTTCCGGGTCACGGCTCACCAAGAACAGATCCGCACCAAGCCGACTAATCGCCTCGTCTCTCTTCCTATCCGAAGTACTAATAACCGTAACCTTAGTACCCATAGCCTTAGCAAATTTCACTGCTACATGACCTAAACCGCCTAGTCCCACCACACCGATGTGTATGCCGGGCTTGTCGAGCCCGTGATACTTCATTGGTGAGTACACCGTGACCCCGGCGCACAGTAGCGGTGCGGCAGCGTCTAACGGGAGATTTTCGGGAATTCGGATGACGTAATCCTCTTCACAAACCATGTGGTCAGAGTAACCACCATTGGTCATGGTGTCATCATAGTACTTGGCTCCGGACGTTATGATCATTTTTGGACAGTAGTTCTCTTGTTCATCGGTGCAGCTGTCACATGAACGGCACGAGCTGACCATATAACCAACTCCGACTTTGTCTCCGGCTTTGAATTTAGTCACTTTGGCTCCGACTTCAGTCACCATGCCAACAATCTCATGCCTGAAACATTATAATTCCTATTTATTTTTCATGACAATTGGTTGGATTTACTAGATACTCACCCGGCTAGAAAAGTCAGTATTTCCGAATTACTATTTCGAGTTTTCGACAATTATCATTGGTTTGATAGTCTCTGAAAAGTTTATATACACATCAGCCATATATTTAGGATGCTGTAACCACAAAAATTCCGGACTAACAAAAAAGATAAATCTGAATTTACATGTCTCATCCGGTAAAATATACAAAGTTACTCATGATCTCCATCCAAAGAAAAAAAAAGGCATCAGGTTTGCTAGATTTACTAGTTTGTTATTGAACAAAGTCTGATGTATAATCGATTACTATTACTTTCGAGTATGGAACTGTTGTCTTCTTACCCGGGGACGAGAGGGTAAGTGGTAAATCCCCACTCGTTTTTGGCCATACTTAAATCAGTGTGGCAAATTCCACAGAACAACACTTTGAGCCTCACATCCTTTTCTCCCGTCTCCCTATATATGTACATATTAATTAATTCCACCAAATCTTAATTTTATTCAATTAAGAATTTTTTTAAGGATTTCAAATAATAAGTTATTATATTTAGGATCATACGAAATAAAATCGATAAGAGTATAATTCTTTAAGAAGAAATGGAAACCTTCTTGAGAAACTGAATGGCGAGAGAACTCCGGATTCATCTTTCGCGGCCAGTCCGAACGCCTCCTTCTCAAGAACCTTTCCCATGATTGATAAATGGTAAGAGAATGAAACTGAGTTTTTCTTCTTTTTTTTTAGTGATAATAATTGAGAAGTGTAGATATAATGAGGAGAGACACCAATTTAATATAGGTGGGGCTTGTTGAGCCGATCTGAGTAAGTGGAGTGAGGACCATTATTACTCCTTACTCACTACTCATCTGGAGTTCTGGACCATTCCCGTTACATCCTTATCAATCCTTGTAATCAATGTATTTATTCGGATCGAAATGTCTTCATTTGTTACCATTATGAATTACAAAAGTCAATTCCAATTAGTGTAAATTTAGTTTACTTATTTACAAATTATATGTTGTATAACGTTAACTTTTACTTTGTCCCAAATGTATCAACAGTTTTAAATATTTCAAACCAACTTCATCTTCTAATTTGCCAAAGCATGGAGATAAATCTTTTTCACCATCCCAACTAAAAAAATTTCGGTGTTTTTGTTTTTGGTCGTGTAAACAAGAAGATAATGTGTTCTTGACGCCTAACTCATTAAACTACATTACTACTATCACATGATGCTTCAGGCGAAACTTATGTTTTGTGTGGTTGCCTGCATAGATTGTGAACACATTATCTTCACAGCAAAAAATTAATCCACACGTGGGACATGTTCAACCACATATATAACAAAGTAATCGTTTTTCTTGAAGGGACCAATATTCACTCTGACAACTCAGTGTGCGCGGGCCATTCCGAGAGTTTAATCCATACGTATGTATATGAAATTATGAATAATGCAAAGACTACAAGAAAATAAAAAGCATATGGAAAACATGGTTTCAGCAAAGTTGTCATATAACATCTTCTCATAAGGAAAAAAGACAAATTATCTGTTTTTTTGTATTTTCATATAAATTATTCAGCCATAAGTAAAAACAAATTGAAAGAGAGAAAACAGGATAGAAGACAGACATTGAGCCCATATATTATTTCAATAACGTTATGATCTTGTCTCTAGAAGAAGCCAAAAAAAAAGCGAAATAAAAACAGGAGATATGCTACACTTGGAAACCATTACCTCAATAATTAGATGATGCAAATTGATTTTGAATTGAAAATACATAAATTTCACAATATGGTTTGATCCAAATGGAATGATCACAATAGTGTCTATTGTTAATCATAGAGTGAATCTCGAAAATCATATTAAATATCACAATAAAAAAATTCAATTTCCATGATTCATATTATCATATACTTAATAATCTTCCAAAACAAAAGTTTGAATTTGGACCAGAAATTCCTAGCTTGAAAACCAGACCGTTCGTTTTCTTCCAAATTACATTGCATTCGTTTGATCAAATTCTGTTCATAGGAAAAAAAAATATCCTCCCATTTCGAGACTGTCAAATTATGTGGGTATACATAGAACATCGCGTTTAAGATCGAGTAGCAGCCAATGTGTTTGCAATGTCAATGACAAAACGATATCTAACATCTCCGTTCGCAAGTCTATCCATGGCAGTGTTCACATACTCCATAGATATGGTCTCAATATCTGCTTTTATTCCATGCTCAGCTGCAAAATTAATCATCTCTTGCGTCTCTTTGATTCCCCCAATTGCACTTCCCGCAATCGATTTCCGTCCTTCAAATTACGGTGTTATTTTATTTTATGTTCTATATGCAAAAGACTGAATAAACTAATTAACATAATGGTCTACTATTTAGGGTTATATATGCATACCCAAAATTAAGGAAAATGCATGTAGATCAAATGGCTTCTCCGTTGCCCCGAGTAGAACAAGTTTACCGTTGGGTTTGAGTAGTCCAACTAACGGTAAAATCGAATGTGACGCAGAAACAGTATCGATTATGCCATCCATAGTTCCATTTGCAGCCTGGCATAATACAAATACACTAAATAAATTTTGATATATATAAGCATTGCTTTAAAACTGATATATACTTTATGCTTTACCTGCATTTGGTCTTCATCAGTACTAAGCAAGAACCCATCAGCTCCAAAAGAATCGAGAGCATCCTTAGATTTCCCAGCGGTCGAACTAACCACCGTGACATTAGTCCCAAATGCTTTAGCAAACCTCACCCCAATGTGTCCAAGACCGCCTAGCCCCACGATTCCGATATGTTTCCCTGGTCCGGCCAATCCAAAGTACTTCATAGGACTATACATCGAGATGCCTATATATAATCAGGACAATAACAATATTCATCACCATTAACAGATTAGACAATATCTATAGTAAAAACATTTTGAAAAAAAAACAATCATGCGGTACGTTGAATAGATTAAAAAAATGAACCATCAAAATCCAACAATGAAGTAGAACCCATGAAATACGATATCGAATTCATAGGCCTCACACACTTCCCTATTAGCCCTATTGGGCTTTAACGGTTTATCTCTACTCGTAGCTGGTCTACTGCTGACGAATATTATTAAATTAGTGATTCATGCATCAAATGAAACGTAAATATTTTGAGTTGATATAAACCTGCACAAAGCAAAGGTGCTGCCGAAGCCAGAGGCAACGTGTGGGGAATTTTGACTGCGTAACGTTCGTCGACAACGATGTGGTCGGAGTATCCACCGTAGTTGACCGTTCCGTCGTGGTGAACTCCGTTATAGGTTGCGACTGCTTTGGTGCAATAGTTTTCTTGATCTTCATGGCAGCTCTCGCAGGTGCGGCATGAATCGACTATGCATCCTACACCGATTTTGTCCCCGATGTTGAACTTACTCGCTTTGCTCCCTATCTCACTCACTTCTCCAACGATCTCGTGACTGTAATTAATAAACAACCACACGTATATCGTTTATGTATTTCTTATGTAGTTCCAGTGAGATGAAACTTTTCATTCCATGCTATTGAACTTTTTTTTGGTTAGCAAAATTAAAAGAACAGTCTAAAAGATAACAAAAATTTTGATTTTTAAATAGGACTGTAGTCTCTAAAAGATTGGTCGGACGGATCAGTATAACCTAAATTTCTTGCTGAGTAACTTTTTTAGTTTTTTCATTCTTATTCAAAAATAAATATATTATCACAACTTTCAAAAATGTTGAAAAAAGAAGAGAACAAGAAAAAAAAAAAAAAACAGAGCTCAATTCCCGCTTGATATCCTTTTCAATTGACTGGTGTTGCTATTAATGTCTTTTTCTCATGATACTTAGGACTCCAGTAAATAGAGATTTTTAGGTCCGCCACTGATAGTAATCACTATGCTTAATCATTTATCAGAACATAAAAGGGGTATAAGCTAGCAATAGTTAACTTGACTAAAGAAGAAAGGCTAATACTAATAGTCAACTTTAAGTAATGGTGGTAAACTGGTAATAATGGAGGTGAGTGCTCATTTTGGCATAACTTATGTGAGAGTAATAATTGGTTTATCTGTCTCATAATTTTTTAATTTAGCGAAAAGAAAAGAGTTAAGTAAGTGCTCCACTAAAAATAGTGGACAAACAAGAATTTGCCACATTTTGTTCCACTCAATTATTATTTTGGTCTCGAATAAGTAATTTTACCAACAAAATCGACTATTTTAATATTTTCTGAAACATGGCCGAATATCATGTCACCAATACCCAATGTATAATATCTCGCTTTTTCCCAATTTAGATTAATAAAATAGAATCCAGGTTAGGAAACCTACAAAATAAAGATTGCCTATACATTTTCAACACTATGAACAAATTAAGGGGGGCTCTTAGTATCATCATATATAAGCTATTTGATCATAAGTTAAAGTTTAAGTTTCTTAATAGGTGTTTTTGGATCAAAGTTTTATTGTTTATAGTTATAAGATGATTTCTCTAATGGTCAAAACTCGATCGTGGATCTATTGAAAGTAATCTTAAAATTAAAGAAGGAAAAAAAATCATGTAAACGCTTGATTTTAATGCAATGATCATTTGTTTTTAACATATCTAAAGATTTACAAAAGTATAATTTTGAGAAAAAGAAACAAGAAACTGCGTACCCAGGAACTAAAGGATAAATAGAGGAATGCCATTCGTTCTTGAGACAATGGAGATCACTATGACATATTCCACAGTACAACACCTTCACTCTCACTTCTTTCTCTCCTGTTTCTCTGTACATACATAATCATGCAGCATCATCATCATCAGCATGGCTACATAAAGTATCCATCAGGTAACATCATCATCATCATGGCTACGTATAGTAATTCATCAGGTAACATCATCATCAGTACTCATTGACCTTACCTTCTAGAAAAGACAAAGGGAGAGAGATGGCCTGAAGAGTCTCTTGCAGCCCAACCAAACGCCTCAACGCTCTGCTCTCTCTCTCCTAATCTCTCCATTTCTCACACTTTTATTTCTCTATTTTCGAACAATTGAGGGACCAAACCTATGTATTATATATAGGATAAATAGGGTATAAGACACTGTCGTTTCACGTTTGATTTGAGAATATTGTTTTGACTTTTGGTAGAGTATACAAACTTTAAGTAATATGTTACGTGACAGTCTTTCATGAAGTTTGTTCTTTTCATATATGTATTTTTCCAAAACATTTAATAATTTATTAGCAAGGCTCCATGTGGGTAAGGCTTATGTATATCGGAATATCATTTAATTTGTCGTTAAAAAACACTAAATATAAGAACATGATTAAAAAAAAGAGTAATTGCAATGTATGATAACCAATAGAGGAAAATTCAATTTCCCCACTAAATCAAACATTAATAAAATTTTAATAAAACATATTAATAAGCAATTACTTTGTGGACTCGCAAGTAGTTATCAGATGTTACATTGATGGACTTTGGTAGAAGCATAGAAAACATCCTCGAAGGGATTATTAAGTTTTCGCTAATGGGCTTCTGGGCCATAACACTAATAGGGACGTTCCTTTTTTTTGGTACGAACCAAACTTTTATAGATATATTTTTATTTATTACTTCGTCCAGAATTCTAATTTAAGTACATCCACACTATACCTAACGTTAGTGTTAATTACATTAAAGGAAATCTAGATCGATCAAATATTTAAGTTGTAACAAAGTATGAATCTTATGATCGACTGAATTAATTAATTCGTAAATGACAAATGCACTCTGAGTAAAAGTAATTGTCGATTCCTTGTTGAGCTATACTCAATTATGGAACTCACTATCGCTTTAAATGATGCTCTCACATTTCGTGGATTACTTTAAGAACTATCTAAGGAATCATTATTTAAAATATGAAACTTTAATATGCTAGTGAGTTATGATGACATTTCCAACTAGTGTTACCGTTGATCTTGAATCCTTTGTTTATCATATGCACAAATATTTATTTATGCTATATTCTTAATTTTCAATTTTCTATACCAATTGATTTGGCTATCCAAAAATAAAAATAAAAACAAAAACAATACCAATTGATTTACGTTGTTTTAGTGCACCCGACTTGAAATTATAGATTTTTATTTTTTCAAACACGAAGATTAGAAATGTTTTAGAGAGATTTTATGTTTTTTATTCCATAAGAGATTGATTGGTAAGATATTTCATAAACTTTAAATTAAAATCAACTGACGATAAACAGAGAACCTACATCTTCTATATACTAGCTAAAATCAGTGGAGATGAGTTTACTTTAAAATTAGAGTTCAGAGATAAAAATAAATCACACTGGAGATATTATAATGTAGTTGGATTATTTTTTATGACAATTTTAACATGTTTTTTCAAGATTCAGATTAATTTTCTTTGGTTAGTTGTATCCGTTTTTGAATTGTAATATTCTGATCCTAAATAAAATTCCAGACTTGTAATTCAAAGGGGCCACTATTAATAATGAGCGGAGAATTTCGTATCTCTGCTATACTAATGTTTTAAACAATTCACTTTTTAAATGTGAGAGATATTATAATGTTCACGTCTTGTCCTGTCATAAACATTTTTGTGCAATAAAGCTAGTTTCTTTAGCAAGTTAGCAGCTTACAAAACGATTACACCAGATTTTCTGCTTATTACTTGTATCAAATGTTGTCTTTGTTACTTTCAGTTACAGTCAGAGAAGAAAAGGTAAAAATGAAATAATGGCCAACAACTTCTTGGTACAATTTCCACCAGTCTTCAAGTTCCAATGCCATTTTTTGCAGCTCGACCTTTGCAATTGCTAACAATAATAATTATCTTCGGAAATCTGAAAAAAAATATGATAAATTTTAAAACTTTATAGACCGAAAGATCATGTGGGATTTAATTTTTAAAACATTTTAAAACATAAAAAGGGACAACACCTTATCTTCTTTTCTCGGTCTAATCAACAATCTAAATAAGGTTTATTACCATTCACACTATCACCCTGAGCTAGTATTCTCTCACGTGAATTCGATATATTGCATTAACCAGGAAAAAATATATTCTATATAACCAATAGGTATTTTACATTTCTCTTCTCTGATTATACATGCATTTTTTATTATCAAAAGGTAGACTAATATGAAAATAACGGAAATTTACGGTAATCAATTCAAATGTATATAACTGATAACAAATTTTCGAGCTTTAACACGCCAAAATAAAACGGAGTATCACGTTTTGATAGATGAAAGTTATCATGTATAACATAAACGCATGATTTAAAAGTTCCATCTAATTGAGCATCCTTATACTGCAGACAATATTATTTAATTTGATACATGCTCAAGTGGTCTGCCAAATAGTTAAGTTGGTGTAAACTGTAAAGTTACAAGAATCACCTGAAAAAGCTATATCATATATAGAATATACATATATGTGCATGGTTAATGAACACAGATCTGCTATCTGAACAACAGGTAGTCAGTATGGGTGTGTTTTAAAACACTAAAACTTTTGTAAGCAATTTATTTGGTCAAAATTTAGGTCACCTGTGAAAACCTATTATTTTTTGTCTTTGGCAATTAGCTTATTGGCTGTAGCTTCCATACATGATACATGTGTTTGTTAGTGTGTTACACATATTTAGTCTTGGCGTTTTAAAACATTTTATCTTTAAGAACGGTTCTTATACAGTAAAGAAACAAAAACACACAAATTACATATATTGATATAGGGCGAAAATAAACAAAGAAATGATAATTGTAGATATATCGTTTCTTTTTGGACTTGAAATACCTGGAAAACTGAAGCTTGAAACGTAAAAGAGAGTTAAAACCCGTCGAGCTAAAGATAATAATGATTATTATTGGTAAAATCGAAATGATTCGCTGATGATTGACACCTGGCGTGAATTGATACTAAATCTTTTCTATCTTAAGACGACGATAATTGGGGATTTGGTCAGTTGGAAGCATTTTAAGATTCGTTGTTGAGAGAAACAGCAAAATCTGAAATTGAGTTTGAGATTCGAGATGTGATTGGTTCGAAGCAGTCGAGCCCACGTGGTCCTTATGGATCTTTATAACCATGTTGTCTACTTGGGCCCCACTTAAATCTTCTAGGATTTCATCGGTATAAACCTGAATTTGATTAGGGTTTGGATTTGGTCTACTTCGGTCTATAAGAATTTTTCTAAATTAAACCAAATTCATTGTGGTTTAGTTTAGTTTAGTTTTGATTCGATTCATCAAAACTTCGTATACCTGTATTTCATTTTTGTATTATCATTTTCAAACTTTTACATTTCTCATATTACTTTAAATTACTTTTTATCGGCATTGTGATTTTAAGATATCATGGGAGAGTTTTTTTATTTTGATAAAAATATATCATGGGATGTCTCTGAACTGAAAACTGAAACTGAAAACTGAAACTGTAACTAAAACACAAAATAATTTAGTAAGGACCAGGTGTACGGATTCTGCGGTGGAGCGTGCGAAGGCAGCCATCAATTGGTGTTCGCAGGAGCTGATCTGCGTCTCCCACGTGTGCAGGTCACATATATGCATATTGCATTTTAGAATTCTATGTTTTTCGCATATTGCATTATAAGTTTATAACTGCAGTTCATAGCCATTACTGTTACCATAAATATCTATCGAAGATTGATATATAGCTCATCCGTTTGGGATATAAAATTTAACTAAAAGATTCTAGATTGATTCCATATAATATATATCTCCTCCATTCAGCAAATGGGAGCCACCGGATACGATCATGCTATGGAGGCATGGTTTGCTTCGAAACCATAAAACTTCCTACATAGCTTCTGTAATACTTTTAGCTCAAACTCTATATTTATCTGTAATAATGGTCACAGTGATGTAAACAAGTCTTTTTGAAAGAATTAATTTACCATTCATTAAATAAGTATATATAATATATATCTCCAAAGTCAGGAACTGGAACATGAAAGTCAAAGTTCAAAATTTTATTTTTGAAGTTTTTATACATTCTATAAGTAAATTTAAAATTTTGAAATATTTTTTCACAATTATATTTTTGAAATTTTGTCCATTCTATAAGTAAATTAAAGTTTACTATTCAGAATCTTCCAAAAATATATATTTTATATTCCAGTATTTAGAAACAGTCTACAAAATTTCAATATGATCTAAACAGTACAAAATAAAAATAAAAACAAACAGTGAGATCTAAGTAGTACAAAGATTTAATACAAAATTATCAGTATATTCTAATTAATAGGTTTGAAACCCTGACTATATACATGGATTATAGTATTTCGCTGTCCTAACGTTCCATTTCAAGTGTATTTGATTATATATATATAACCTCATATAGTAAATTATTAGAAAGATATAAATTTCATGAAATAACGTAACTCCAAAACAGAGGGTATATATATAGTTTTAAATCTATAATATCAAATAATCTTCTATATATATTTTTTTCATTTTGTATGTGAAACTATTTTTAGTTACATATCGATAAAATTATTGAAAACAGTCTGACATTTTCTAAAAAATTAAAACAATCTGATTTAACGCGTATGGTTTCGTAGATCACCGTTATTAAACATCTTGCCATATTTGGAAACTTACGACAGACCAAATAATAAAGTGAATCGCCGCAACTCCAAGTTCCTGTCTGACACGTGTACTTGATAAATTCTTTTTGTACTAATTTCTTTTGACACAAAAATACTTTATTCATTTTGTATTTTTACAGAAAGCCATATGGACTATTTGTTGTACTATGTATTTTGTTCAATCTATCTTCTTACTTTTTTGGGTAAATATATCTTTTGTACAGATCCATTTAATATATAATTGTTTCCTATGACCATAATAAGGTCCTTAATATCTTAAAGTTTTTTCTATCACCCATAAAAATAATCAAATTAAGAAAAGCAGCTACAAAGCAAGTGGTTTTTGTCAGAGGAACAGTCCTGTGATGCACCCATTCACTACTTCCACATGACATCTGAAGAAAGACTAAAAATAAATTATAAACATGGTACGGACATGTTAAAAAAGGAAATATTATTGTTAATGGAAATTTACCTAAATCACACTATACATTTAATATTATTTCACTCCTTTTTATCCAAACAATTCCATTATGTTTCCACTATCTCCCATAATAAACCATAAAAGAACCAGTGGTTAAAGTTATATATATACACCCATTTAAGCTGTATCTATATATTCTCTTAACCTAGGAACTTTATAAGAAACTTCATTCTATTTCGCTGGTTATTTGTTATTTTTCTCTCCGTCTTTAATAAAATGACACAAAAATACTATTTTTGGACTTGAAACTTGGTACTTACTATATACTACATTCACCAAAAAAAATGTCTCAAATTAAGAGGTGAGCCAGTGTGTATATATGTGTGCATATGGATATATGTCCTTAGTTTATTCCTCGAATAGATTGTTGACTCTTGGCTCAACCTTCCTCTCTCTCTCTTTCTACCTTTTTTCTTTTTCCTTATTCGTTCCTCTTCTTCTTCGTTTCCCTTTTGGTCTTTGTAAGATCTGCAGAAAACAAAACCCTAGAAAAGAGAGAACCAGAGGAGAATCAATTAGAGCATAAAATTGATGGGAAGAGGGAAAATTGTGATCCAAAGGATCGATGATTCTACGAGTAGACAAGTCACTTTCTCCAAACGAAGAAAGGGTCTTATCAAGAAAGCCAAAGAGCTAGCCATTCTCTGCGACGCGGAGGTCGGTCTTATCATCTTCTCTAGCACCGGAAAGCTTTATGACTTTGCCAGCTCCAGGTTCCTCTTTTACAATTATTCAATCTGAAATCTGTACATCTTCTTGATTGTGTGGACATATATGGAAGCGTGTACATGTGCGTATATATACGAACATATATAATTTTATGCTACGGGTTGTGTATATTCATTAAGATGTGATCTATTCATTTTTGCATCTTGCGGTCGGTCGAAGATGTTACATTTTACTATATGTACAATAAGAGGTGTATGTATAGCCGACAAAAAAAATCATTTATTTTTGACAAAGAAAGATTGAAAATTAGCGAGAAGTTTGACGAAGAATGATAATTTTGAATATGAAAGACGTATAATTCGAAAAAATTTCTTGACTTAATATGCTAGTGATCGTGTAGAGCATCAGTATGTGTTTGTATACATGCGTGAAAATGACTTATAACTAAGGCTCATTGTTTATCTTTTCCAAATCTAGAAATGTTTGAAAAGTAGATGAGATTACAAGTAAATGTTCAAACACCAGTTAATTATGTAAAGAGAGTTATAAATTGAGATCGCAAGACTGAATGACTGGTGTGGAGAGGGACTTGATTAAGTACTCGAAACCAATAAACTAGGAGACGCCTTAATCTAATCAAATAACGATTGATCCTATATATTTGTAGTCATAAACATAAACATCTTCTAGATAATTTTTGTATAGTATTAATTATTATGAAAGAACGATCATCAGATGATTTTTGTATATTTAAAACTATATATGCAGGACCATGACCTTTATATTTCATCTGAATTTGTTAAAACTCTGGTTAACTGAATAAGCGTAGAGACAAATTCGATTACTTGACGGTCTATATTCATTGATATACACATATTAACAGCTAATATTTTTAAAAATATTACTTTAGTTATTTTTTTTTAAATTTGATTAAATCATATATAATGTGATTGCATATTTATCAGTTCAAACAAGTAAAAGAGTTCAAAAAATGCGAAACGATTTATTTTTATACTTTCATTGATTATTTAGCAAAGAGCACCTAATATATCAGATATTTGTCAATATCCTTTTTTCTCAGTATTTATAGAGTTCATGAACCATTAGATGGATATGAAACAAACTGACGACATGGTATGCGTTGACACATGTTCTTGTTTCTTGGATCTAGTTTAAAAAGCGTGTCATCCATCATATTAATGATTTATTACAAAACCTGAGAACTCTATTGTCTATATAGCACATACTAAGGATACTGCACACACATTTAAGGCTTTGAGTTTTTCGTTTATGTATAAAAGGTTTTCCAATGGATGTGTTGGAAGATTTCTCAATCAACAATTCACATGGACAGTTTCTTATATATTCTCTACTGTGATAATTTGATATGATATGAGTAAATTATACACCACGATCAAGGTACTAATATCCGATCTTTTGAACAGCATGAAGTCAGTTATTGATAGATACAACAAGAGCAAGATCGAACAACAACAACTATTAAACCCCGCATCAGAAGTCAAGGTACATATCTAGACAAACATTCGAATATCAGATTAAATTGATTGATATTTAAGAATCGTGTATTGTTTTGGTTAATTTACAAAGTTCATAGTTTCATGAGCTATGCCCGCTTCGTTTGCGCCGCGCTCTTATCAAGGCATCACTTGAAACGATTCTCTGAGCTCATGCCACTATGGCTTGATCGAAACTAATCGAATCAAACCCAAGTTTTCCCCTTGTTTTTTCTATTCTTTTTTTTTTTTTTGGAACGGGAAACTCAAGAGCTGATTAAGCTTAAAATAGTTTGTATGTAAATATAATTCGTTTTCATTTTCCATGAAATTGAACTTTATATAATTTTTTTGTTTGATGTGTTTGTCTGTGGTATAGTTTTGGCAGAGAGAAGCTGCAGTTCTAAGGCAAGAATTGCATGCTTTGCAAGAAAATCATCGGTATTGCCTTGAATTACCACCACTGTGTAACATATATCATAATATATAATAATTAGTATTTGATCACAATATCAAGACACGAACAAAGAAAAGAGGAAACTTTTACTTATACATTGTGATTACATGTTTGCTATGGAGCAGACAAATTATGGGGGAACAGCTAAATGGTTTGAGCGTCAACGAGCTAAACAATCTTGAGAATCAACTCGAGATAAGTTTGCGTGGAATCCGTATGAAAAAGGTATATGCTACATAGATACATATAATCTCTACGTAGCTTGTATTTATACTTTTTAGTGTACTGCTCAAAGATTGAATATATAGCACAATGGAACTCAATAGACTCGATTGCTTTTTCCGGATTCCACAGGAACAAATGTTGACTGATGAAATCCAAGAACTAAGCCAAAAGGTCACTATACGATATGTGTATATATATACACACAGTATACTTCTTACCCATATCAATGTTAGTTCTCCAAAAATAACATAAGTTACAATTCTTACTTTGCGTTTTCTTGGCTTATGGGTGCAGAGGAGCCTCATTCATCAGGAGAACCTAGAATTATCAAGAAAAGTACAACGGATTCATCAAGAAAATGTGGAGCTCTACAAGAAGGTAACAAAGATATAAACGAACTCCATTTACTTGGAATAATATTTAAAGAGTGATGACTTCAACATTCAATGGGTCTTGCAGGCTTATACAGCAAGCACTAACGGGTTTATACACCGCGAACTCGTGGTCGCGGATGATGAGTCACACACACAGATCCGTCTGCAACTAAGCCAGCCAGAGCATTCCGATTATGAGACCCCACCAAGAGGAAGCGAATAACAGCGTGTGGTAGAATTTCTAAGTTGATCTCAATAAAACCCCCAAAACAGACATTTTTATATATTTATTAATAATATAACTCGTTTAAAATTTCACACAGATTCGAAGATACCATGATGTTGAAGAAAAAATCAAAGGTTTGGTTTGAATAAGGGCCTTCAATTGGAAACAAAGAAGAAACCCCAAGAATCCAAGCCATGATAAGCAGCACGTTACTTATTCTTCTCATCAATCATTTTTTTTCTTCTCATTCTCTTGTGCATTTTAATTACATAACTGAAATAGATATAATACACAAGAAATACAAGTAACATCCGGGGTTTCTTATACTCATCCTGAGTATATATTAATATTTAATATATGGTCTTTTTATAACCATATAGATTCGCTAATTAACAGAAGGAAAAAAAAACACACACGATTTTTAACTGGTAGAGAAACCACTCATTCCCATTTTAACTCAACAGTTATGTGATCGGATGGGTTTTTTTTTCCTACCAATTAAAAAGAGAGTTTTACGGTTGACTTCGTTGACCAGAAATCATAAACAAATCATCGTTGTCATCACAATTATCACAATATAGAAATTTTAGTTCAGAAACGTTGGTGGAGAGGAGTGTGACCTGAGATAACGACAAGAAACACCCAAAAATAAGAATAAAAAGGATTTATTGATTTTTCCGAGGAAAATATAAATAAAAAAAAAGATAAGAGGGAAAAAGTTCGAAAATTTTCTGCAACCACCAAAAGCTCAGCCAAAAGCAGAGGCCACAATTCTCTCTTCATCTCTCCACAGGATAAACCCATTTGATTTTTTTTTCCTCTCTTTCTCTGTCTCTCCTTCAAGGTTCAAATCTGTTTCTAGGGTTTCCAAAGAGAGAGAGAGGTCTAGCGAAAAATGGCTATGGCGATGGCTCTTCGGAGACTTTCTTCTTCAATTGACAAACCTATTCGTCCTCTTATCAGACCGACTTCATGCCACATGGTAACACACAAACCCCTCATGTTTCCTACTTTCTGTCCGTTTTCATCATCTGATCGAACTTTTGTGTTTCTGATGTGGTGTGGTTTGTTGTTTCTTGCTACATGGTAACAGTCGTCTTTGCCCAGTGAAGCTGTTGATGACAAGGAGAGATCTCGTGTCACTGTGAGCTTTTTTGTTTCTTCCTTGTTTCTCCTTAACTAACCCTTTTGTTTTTTAAGTCTCTTGTTGTTTTGATAGTTTCCTTGCGGTTGAAGCAATTGATTCTGGTTAATGAAGTTCTAATATATGTGTGTGTAATCGCTCGTTGCAGTGGCCAAAACAGCTTAACGCTTCTTTGGAGGAAGTTGATCCTGAGATTGCTGACATTATTGAGCATGAGAAAGCTAGACAATGGAAGGTTAGTACGTAGTAGTCTCTTTTTACTACCTTTTGATAGTGGATGGATCTAATTTAGGCTGATCTTTGTAATGCTTATTGTTATCAAAGGGACTTGAACTCATTCCATCTGAGAATTTCACGTCTGTCTCGGTGATGCAAGCCGTTGGGTCTGTGATGACTAACAAGTACAGTGAAGGGTACCCTGGTGCTAGATACTATGGAGGAAATGAGTATGTTCAAGAAAATTTCATTATCTTTCATTTTTGAACCAGAGACCAAAATATTCAGTTTCAGATCTTAGACATGATTGTTTGACCAATCTTTGTAACAAAGGATTGAAAAAAGATGTTGACTTACTTTGAAGGTACATAGACATGGCGGAAACCTTATGCCAGAAGCGCGCTCTTGAAGCTTTCCGGTTAGACCCTGAGAAGTGGGGAGGTAAACTTACTCATTCATGTAGTTTGACTTGTGTATTCCCGTAGAGCTGATTCTTAGGCATTTACCGGGAAATGATCCTTTTGGTGGCTTATGCGAGTCCTGTGGTATATACAGTGAATGTCCAACCTTTGTCTGGATCTCCTGCCAATTTCCATGTCTACACTGCACTGTTGAAGCCTCATGAGAGAATCATGGCACTTGACCTTCCTCATGGTGGTCATCTTTCTCATGGTTATCAGGTATCTTCAACATCCATTATCTTGTTATGAAAATACACAACTGTTTCTGTATTCGGAACTCTCTGGCTCTGATTTATAACAATTTCTTTTCTCTTATTTCTCATCAGACTGACACCAAGAAGATATCTGCTGTGTCTATCTTCTTTGAAACAATGCCCTACCGCTTGGATGAGAGCACTGGCTACATCGACTACGATCAGGTTCATTATTATTCGATTAAGTATTCACAGTAATATACTCACTCTTCATATTTTTTAATCATACAGTTTATTAATCTTGATCTGCAGATGGAGAAAAGTGCTACTCTTTTCAGGCCAAAATTGATTGTTGCTGGTGCAAGTGCTTATGCTAGATTGTATGACTATGCCCGTATCCGAAAGGTACATTTAATCTCATATACAAATACACACAACAAATTGGTGTAAATCAAAAGTAAGTTCTGATCAAAACTCTTTTTGGCAGGTTTGTAACAAGCAAAAAGCTGTGATGCTCGCAGATATGGCGCACATCAGTGGTTTGGTTGCTGCTGGTGTAATCCCTTCACCGTTCGACTATGCAGACGTCGTAACCACCACAACTCACAAGTCACTTCGTGGACCTCGTGGAGCCATGATTTTCTACAGAAAGGGTGTTAAGGAAGTTAACAAACAAGGGAAAGAGGTAAAAACAAAATATAAATTTTGGACAAAAATGTTTTCAAGATTAAGTACACTCTTTTCATATCATTCATTTGTTGTTCTTTCAAAGGTTTTGTATGATTTTGAAGACAAGATTAATCAAGCTGTCTTCCCTGGTCTTCAAGGTGGTCCACACAACCACACTATTACAGGACTAGCTGTTGCATTAAAACAGGTAGATTGAAGGCACAGAATGGGACTTAACGTTGCTTATTGAATTTGCGGTTTCTTTAAATTATTTTTCAAATGTTCTTGTTAAATGCAGGCAACTACTTCAGAGTACAAAGCATACCAAGTGCAAGTCTTGAGTAACTCTGCAAAGTTTGCTCAGGTGAAGAAAAAACTGAAAACCCGTTATGTATAGTTTAAACTGTTGATTTTGTCTCTAAAAAGTTAAATTGTTGTCTGGTGCAGACTCTGATGGAGAAAGGTTATGAACTTGTTTCTGGTGGAACCGACAACCATCTAGTTCTAGTGAATCTGAAGCCCAAGGTCACTTGATCTTTACTTATATTTATATAAAATCTTCTTGTATCTTCGTATTTAAAACTCTTTTTTTATATTATTACTTCGATATTTGTGTGCAGGGAATTGATGGATCTAGAGTTGAGAAAGTGTTGGAAGCTGTTCACATTGCATCCAACAAAAACACTGTTCCTGGAGATGTTTCTGCCATGGTTCCCGGTGGAATCAGAATGGGTAAGAATTACAGTTAGGCTTTTGTTTTGTATTCGAATTGAAGTTTTCCTTGAAATTTCTCTGCCACTGTTATTTTCAGGTACTCCTGCTCTCACTTCCAGAGGTTTTGTTGAGGAAGACTTTGCCAAAGTAGCTGAATACTTTGACAAAGCTGTGAAGTTGGCTCTCAAAGTCAAATCTGAAGCTCAAGGTTTTTTATTTCTCTGATCAAACGATTCTATGTTTTTTATAAACAATGCTAGAGAACTCATATGTTGTGTTCTAAAAACCAGGAACCAAGCTCAAGGATTTTGTCTCAGCAATGGAATCTTCTTCAGCCATTCAATCAGAGATTGCCAAGCTGCGCCATGAGGTCGAGGAATTCGCCAAGCAGTTTCCAACAATTGGGTTTGAGAAAGAAACCATGAAGTACAAGAACTAAATGATGAAGTACAATAACGAAATGTCTTATCCTACAAGTCTTTCATTATGCTTTGAACTGAACTTCCATGGAATGTATAGATGATGATACATGTACTCTATTTTATGCTATGCGAAAAATATGGAACTTTTGATGCAAATCTTTTACTGAGATGATTCTCTGTTATATTAAAATCTACTTCAGCAGAAAGAATGAAAAAAGATTTGACAAATACAACAACGAAACATGTAACTTCTAAAAAATATCATCTCAAGTGACTTAAGATTAGCCACAAAACACCAAAATAAATAAAATAAAAGCAAAAAAAATAACTCTGTGAGAAGCTCATCCATAAGCTGTGTGGCCATTTCTCAATCTCATCAAATCTCTTTACAGAACATGATTCTGTAACCAGCCAACATCTCACAACACAAACTCTCTTCCTCTTTTTTCACATTTTTCAGACTAGGAAAAAAATGGTTGCATCATTCTCGTACAGTGCCTGCACTAAGCTTTCTTTATTAAAGCCTCCCATGGCTGCTCAAATCCGACCACTTAGGACAGCACAAAAGGCTTTCGTGATGACAAATCCTGAGCAAGACAGCACACTTGAGGAACGAGAAATAGAGACAATCAAAGAAGAGCAATCAACAGAGAAGAAGATGAAGAAGCAGCCAACGCCATTAAGGCCGGTGGAGAAGCAGTCGAATGTGAAGAGCACGGGCATGCCAAGAGAGTTTGGTGGTCAGTGGCTAAGCAGCGTGACACGTCACGTCAGGATTTACGCTGCTTATATCGATCCAGAGACTTGTGAGTTTGACCAAACGCAGATGGATAAACTCACTTTGATTCTTGATCCAACTGAAGAGTTTGTGTGGGAAGATGAAAGCTGTAACAAGGTTTATTCTTATTTCCAAGAACTTGTCGATCACTACGAGGTAACAATATTAAAATTCCACCCGTTCATATATAGATGTTATTTAGACTACTAAAGTTAAACTTCCTAAGACACGAATATGTAAATTTTGTTGGAAGTGAGACATTGATATTGAATATGATTTTTTGAAAGGAAGATGTAGTGGGAAGAGACCTTTTCTTATCTTTGTTTTTGTTTTTGGACAGGGAGCACCATTAACAGAGTATACATTAAGACTGATAGGATCCGACGTAGAACATTATATAAGGAAGATGTTGTTTGATGGAGAGATACAATACAATATGGATGCAAGAGTTCTTAATTTCAGTATGGGCAAGCCTCGTGTGCAATTTAATACCAGCAACATTGACGTTGGTGGAGATGGTCAGACCCAAGAGGCATAGTAAACAACTGTATACAAAAATTATGTACAATGGAGATATCTAAAATATATAATCTGTTGTATATGGGTTTATGAAATGCTATGTTTTTTCTTCCAACTTCTCCTTTTACAAGTAACATATATTATAGTATAAATGTAACTGTTCTAATATCGTTAAATATAAAACGTTGTTACACAAAGATTTACGTGTGAATGTTACCACTTTCTTCTCTCTCAATTGTACTAAACTGCTCCTTAATTTATTCTTGGCGTCAAATTCAATTTTGAAAAACTTTAGTTATTTTACAGATTTGTCAAAATATCCTTGCTATTTACAAAAATAACCCTGTCTCTCTTCTTATCCTCTCTGGCGTGAGACAAACAAGAAGAGAAAAATGGCGAATTTACTGAAAACATCAATCTTCTTCTCCTCAACCGATACATTATTATCTTTCCCGCCCAGTAATCCTCAAACGCTTCTTCCCCCTTTTTCTGCTTTCATCAATGGAGGAAGAAGGAGACGCAGAACCTCAAGTATCACCTTTGCTACTGACACTGTCACTTTCAGTGGCACTAACAGTAAGCTCATGAACCCCCAAATCTCTCATCTTTTCTTCTTAATTACCAAGAAAGTTCTTCCCTTTAGGTTCCAATTTGACTTATTTGGTTTTTTGTAGAGAAAAAGCTTAAACCTTGAAATGAGTTTTTTCAGATTAGATAAGATTTTTGATGAAGTTAAAAACTGTTGTTTTAGGTACAGAAGCGAATAGTTCTGTTGAGGTTGGAATTGTTGAGGATCCTATGGAGGTTGAGGTTGCTGAAGGCTATACTATGGCTCAGTTCTGTGACAAGATCATTGATATTTTCTTGAATGAGAAACCTAAAGTTAAACAGTGGAAGAAGTATTTGGTTTTAAGAGATGAATGGAACAAGTATAGTGTAAACTTCTATAAGCGTTGCAGAACCCGAGCTGATACCGAAACTGATCCTGTGTTGAAGCAGAAGCTGATTTCTCTGGAGAGTAAAGTCAAGAAGGTATTTGTTTAGTAATGTTGTGTCTTAAGGGGTTTAATAAGATTTTACTGTAGTTGTGTACTTGAGACTGAGAGCTTTTTTTGTTTTGCAGATAGATGAGGAAATGGAGAAGCATAATGACCTTTTGAAGGAGATTCAAGAAAACCCAACTGACATAAACGCAATCGCTGCCAAGAGACGTAGAGACTTCACGGGAGAGTTTTTCCGTTATGTCACTTTGTTATCAGAAACTCTTGATGGTTTAGAAGACCGTGATGGTACTTGGAAAAACCACTAATTCATGTTGTTTCTATTGGTGGGTATCACAGTTTCATGACTGGTTTTCGTTCTTGTTGAGCAGCTGTTGCTAGGCTTTCAGCTAGATGTTTATCTGCTGTGAGTGCTTACGACAATACGTTGGAGAATGTTGAGACTTTAGATGCTGCTCAAGCAAAGTTTGATGATATCTTAAACTCTTCTTCCGTGGATGCCGCTTGTGAAAAGATCAGAAGCCTCGCAAAGGCCAAGGAGTTAGATTCCTCGTTGATCTTATTAATAAACTCTGCTTATGCTGCTGCTAAAGAGTCTCAGACCGTTACAAACGAGGTAACTGTATCACCAAACCAAAAAAGCTTTGATCTTTACAATCTTCTCATTTCACATATTGATAATTCTATTTTATGTTTTAGGCGAAAGACATAATGTATCATTTATACAAAGCTACAAAGAGCAGTCTTAGAAGCATCACGCCGAAAGAAATCAAACTTCTCAAGTACTTGCTCAACATAACAGACCCAGAAGAACGATTCTCTGCTTTAGCAACAGCATTCTCTCCTGGCGATGACCATGAAGCTAAGGACCCTAAAGCATTATACACGTAAGTAACATGAAAATCCAAAAACCTTGCTGATTCATCTTTAACCACAACCACTGATTCTAACAAATGCTTGTGAACACACAGGACGCCTAAGGAGCTGCATAAGTGGATAAAGATAATGCTTGATGCGTACCATCTCAACAAAGAAGAAACTGACATTAGAGAAGCTAAACAGATGAGCCAACCTATCGTTATACAGCGGCTATTCGTCCTCAAAGACACGATCGAAGAGGAGTATTTAGACAAGAAAACGTTTGTGGCTGATGGAAACCCGAAGAAGGAAGACGACGACACTACTTCTGTTGATGAATTTTTGAACTGAAACTCTTTGTTAAAAATGGCTTTGTAGGGACCCTTTTGTTTTGACAAGGTTCGGAGAGAGTCATTTTGTAGAATAGACAGCGATATCTGCAATTACGACCAAATATAAGGTCTATTATATAAATTAGTATTTTTGGAAAAACGTTTTATATTTCAAATTGGGCTAAAAGCCCACGTAAGGCCCAGACTATTAGAGAAAAGTCAACATGACTTGTAGCCCACGAATTTATTGCCTTTATATCCCTTAAACCCTACGCGCAGCCAGACATTTCTGTTCCATCTCTGAGCTTAAACCCTTCCTCCACCGACTCTCTCCTCCAACCTAAAATGGCCTCCGTCGCGCTTCTACGGGCTCTTCGCCGCCGTGAAGTCCACACGGCTTCCGTCTCTGCGTTTAAATCCGTATGTGTTTTTATCCTCGATCTCAGTTCTTATTGCTTGAGAAATCACGTTTTGGTTATCCGGATCTGTAAATGGACAGTACTACTTCGAAATGGTTTAGGGTTTGAAATTATCCGACGGATTGAATCTGGGATTTTAAAGTTGTAGTAGGATCCATTTCTCTGGGTTCTGGATCTTGACTTTCTTAAAAAAGTTGCGTACTTTTTCGTTATATCTGATTCATCTGTGAAGCGATCTAGTTTTTTGCTTGACTTAGTAACCATTCAATCTGCAGATTTCTACAAATGGAAAGACGTCTTTGATTGGGAAATTGGGTCACTTGGCGAGGCCATTCTGGTAACTTCAACTTCTCACTTTATGGTATAGTAGCATGGAAAAGTATCTTCCTTTGAGTTTTTGTATTCATTTGTGTTGTTCTGTATATCCAGCTCGAGGCCTGTGGGGAATGATGTTATCGGTATTGATTTGGGTACAACCAATTCTTGTGTTGCGGTGATGGAAGGAAAGGTAAACTTTGGTTTAGTTTCGGTTCTGATATATGTTTATGAATAAATCGAGGTTTTGATTCTAAAGGTGTTGACTTTGATCTCGTTTTTGCAGACGCCTAGGGTTATTGAGAACGCAGAAGGAACACGAACTACACCGTCAGTTGTTGCTATAAACCAGAAGGGTGAGCTTCTTGTTGGAACACCGGCTAAACGTCAGGCCGTGACAAATCCAACAAACACGATTTTTGGGAGCAAACGTTTGATTGGGAGACGTTTTGATGATCCCCAAACACAGAAAGAGATGAAAATGGTTCCTTACAAGATTGTTAAGGCACCAAATGGTGATGCTTGGGTCGAAGCAAATGGACAGATGTTTTCTCCTAGCCAGATTGGAGCTAATGTTCTCACCAAAATGAAGGAAACAGCTGAAGCTTACCTTGGAAAAACCATCACCAAAGCTGTTGTTACTGTTCCAGCTTATTTCAACGATGCCCAGAGACAAGCCACAAAGGATGCTGGGAAAATCGCCGGTCTTGATGTCCAGAGAATCATCAACGAACCAACAGCTGCCGCGTTATCGTATGGTATGAACAACAAGGAGGGTGTTATAGCTGTGTTCGATCTTGGAGGTGGAACCTTTGATGTTTCCATCTTGGAAATCTCAAGTGGTGTTTTTGAGGTATTGCCTTGTTTTTTCTTCTGCTATAGATGTTTTGTTTCCTTCATTTATCTGGTTAGATGACGGCTTTCTCTTTTTAGGTCAAAGCAACAAATGGAGATACCTTTTTGGGAGGAGAAGACTTCGACAACACTCTGTTGGAATATTTGGTTGATGAGTTCAGAAGGTCAGACAATATTGATCTGACCAAGGACAAGCTCGCCCTCCAGAGGCTGAGAGAAGCTGCAGAGAAGGCGAAGATCGAACTTTCTTCGACATCTCAGACCGAAATCAACCTGCCTTTCATTACCGCGGATGCTTCTGGAGCTAAGCACTTGAACATAACATTAACTAGGTCCAAGTTTGAAGCTTTGGTCAGCAAGTTGATTGAGAGAACAAGATGTCCGTGCCAAAACTGTCTGAAGGATGCTGGAGTCACGGTCAAGGAAATAGACGAGGTTCTTCTGGTTGGTGGAATGACCCGTGTTCCTAAAGTGCAAGAGATAGTTGCTGAGATCTTTGGAAAGAGCCCTTGCAAAGGTGTTAACCCCGATGAAGCGGTTGCCATGGGAGCTGCTATTCAAGGTGGTATCCTCCGTGGTGATGTCAAAGAGTTACTTCTTTTGGATGTGACTCCTCTCTCACTCGGTATCGAAACACTTGGAGGAATCTTCACTAGGTTGATCAACCGGAACACCACCATCCCCACAAAGAAGTCTCAGGTAAATGAATCTTGGTGAAGTTAAAAGTTGTAGATTGTATCTTATATCTGTTGATTTCTAATTGTGGTTTGATTCTTAGGTTTTCTCTGTAGTTTCATATTTATTGTATCTTGAATCTATTGATCGCTAATTATGATTTGCTTCTCAGGTTTTCTCCACAGCTGCGGACAACCAAATGCAAGTCGGAATCAAGGTTCTTCAGGGAGAGCGTGAGATGGCTGCTGACAACAAAAGTCTAGGAGAATTTGATCTCGTTGGGATCCCACCTGCGCCTAGAGGAATGCCACAGATCGAAGTTACCTTCGACATTGATGCAAATGGTATTGTAACTGTATCAGCCAAAGACAAAGCAACAGGTAAAGAGCAACAGATCACAATCAGATCTTCAGGTGGTCTCTCAGATGATGAGATCAACAGAATGGTGAAAGAAGCTGAGCTTAACGCACACAAAGATCAAGAGAAGAAGCAACTTATTGACATTAGGAACACTGCTGATACCACAATCTACAGTGTTGAGAAGAGCTTGAGTGAGTACAGAGAGAAGATTCCTGCAGAGATTGCCTCTGAGATCGAAACCGCAGTGTCTGACCTTAGGACAGCAATGGCTGGTGAAGAAATCGAGGACATCAAGGCTAAGCTCGAAGCTGCGAACAAGGCAGTGTCAAAGATTGGAGAACACATGTCCAAGGGATCCGGTTCCGATGGTTCTTCTGGGAGCTCTGGTGGTGAAGGTTCAAGCGGGACTGAGCAGACCCCTGAAGCAGAATTCGAAGAGGCCAGCGGTTCAAGGAAGTGAGGTCACTAACCGGTTCATACCGAATTCGGGTTTGTTTCCAATAAGTTGACATACTTTGATCCCTCACAAATTTGATTAGTTTTGTGTATTTAAAACGTCTTTTGGGGAGGTAATTCTTGAGGTCTTTGATACTCGGTCAGTTTTTCGGATGTAGTTCTTGGTTACTTTGTTTGATTTTTTGCATGAAATTTACGGTTATCATTTTGACCGGTTAACCGGAGGTTATGATCGATTAAAGGTATCGAATGAATCAATGATAAAATTGAAGATTATATTAGATGTAGTTGAATTATTTTTTGTGCCCTTTAGATTTTCTTGTGTAACAATCTCTTGGAAAATGTGTGGCTTTCTGAATATTTTCAACTGGATTTAAAAGTCTTTATTATTGTTTTCGTAAATGCAAAAGCGAAGTTGAAAGAAAAGAAAGACTTGGTCATGTTGTTGGTGTTGTCGTTTGTTAAGGCTCAAAATCAATTACTCGTACAACTCTTAGACTTTGACGATGAACTGAAAATAAGGCGACAGTGCCAGCAAAATTATGAACATGCTTTCTGTTCCTCCAATTCCGATTATGTGATCTTGTCACGTAATTTCCACCTCCGAGTATATTTCTTAATTTTGATACTTATCAATTAATTATTGAATTGGTAAAGGTATGTAAAACTTCAGTAAATTTAACTAATCTGTGTAGAATGAATCATCGCCTTAAGTCAACCACTTGTTAAAACAAACTTTTTTTAAAAATATAAACCTACCATAGTGACAATTAATTATAGAACAAATTTTAAATTTTATATTAGCTAAATATCAATTATTCCCGGTCGTAAAGGGAAAAGGGACAGTGACACGTCTCTTGTGATTTCGTTTAGAAGAAACCGCTATAAATAGCGGCTGTTGAAGCCTTCTCTCTCAAACTCGAGTCAGCTCTTCATCAGAGAGATAGATTTCCCCTGCAGTGGTAGTTTGATTCTCTGACTCATACTTTTTCAAATGCGTGTTTTTGCACGATAAGAAGATTATATATTAAAACCTTTGTGTTGGTATTTTGCAGGTGAGATTTTCTAAACTTTTGTAAGAGATGGACAAGGAAATGGATCAAAAGTTAGAATGGCTCGAAGCTCAGAAGATAGAGATAAGCGTTGACCTCTTTGCTGCAGCCAAACAACACATTCACTTCCTCGGAGCTGTTGATCAAAACCGTTGGCTCTACGACGGCCCTACACTCGAAAGAGCCATCTACCGGTAAACAAACTTCACCAAATCGTTTTTTTGTCTTCCTTTCTTCAGTCTCAGAAGTCAGAATCTAGGGCTCATTTCAAGGGTGTAGATTCTTTTATCCACTAAGTTAAAGTTCTTGTTTCAAAACTCTCAGATATGGTGATTTGTTGTTGTTGTTGTTGTTGTTGTTGTTCAGATACAATGCTTACTGGCTTCCTTTGCTTGCTAAATACACCGAGTCTTCTTCCATCTGTGAAGGACCATTAGTCCCTCCTCTTGACTGTGAATGGGTTTGGCATTGTCACAGGCTTAATCCGGTAATTCTTAAATCCATATCTCAATTCTTGATTCCATATCTATAGACTAAATCTCTGTTTTCAATAATTTCAGGTGAGGTACAAGACTGATTGTGAGGAGTTCTACGGGAGAGTCCTCGACAGTTCTGGAGTTTTATCTTCCGTAAATGGAAGCTGCAAGTTACAAACTGAAAATCTATGGAAGAGATTGTATCCTATGGAGCCTTATGACCTTGATTTGAATATGGCAATCTCAGAGCCAGAGAATACCTCAGTTCTTGAGAAACGCACCACCACTTATGATCTTGTTTCAGCTGTCAAGAGACAATGTCCGTTTTACTACCAGGTACGGTCGCTTCTCTTCCTGAAACCGCTGCTGTTGGAAGGTTTACTAATTGGTTCTGTTTTGTGTATATTTTTTTTCAGGTTTCAAGAGCTCATGTAGACAATGACGTCTTTCTGCAAGAAGCTGTGGCTAGATACAAAGCGTTTCTATACTTGATCAAGAGAAACCGAGAAAGGTCGGTTAAGCTTTTCTGTGTTCCGACATACGACATTGATCTCATCTGGCACACACACCAGCTTCACGCTCTCTCTTACTGCAACGATATGACGAAGATGATTGGTAAAGTCTTGGAGCATGATGACACAGACTCTGACCGTAGCAAAGGTAAGAAGCTTGACACTGGTTTCTCTGGAACTACTGCTCAATGGGAAGAAACATTTGGTCGAAGGTATTGGAAAGCCGGTGCTATGAACCGAGGTAATACCCCAAAGCCAGTCACAACTTCTCCTTATGTTTTCTTGGGAAAGAAGTCAACTGCCAAAGATGAGGAGTCCCAGAATGTAATCAAATTCCCAGAGGTGACAGCCATTGAGGTCATCTTGGAGATTGTTGGGGTCAAGAACTTAGCAGACGTTCACAAAGGAAAGGTCTTTGTTGTGTTCAGCAAAACCCAACCGGATTCTCTGTTTAACGCTGAGCGTAAGCTTACGATTTTATCTGAGTCTTGTGGGGAAAAGCAAGTTGCTTTGTTCCAGTGTGAACCAACAGGAGAGCTTAGTTTCCAACTAATGTCTTCTAAGTCTAAAAGCTTAGGGTTTGCTTCTTTATCGCTTGCGGAGTTTCTGTTCCCAGTGACTAGACTCTCAGTCGAGAAGTGGCTGGAGTTAACAACACCAGTTAAAAGAGGAAAGGCAGAAGATCCAAATCCCATCTCTCTGCGAGTGGCTGTCTCATTTACCCCACCAACTCGTAGTCCGACTGTTCTACATTTGGTTCAAGCAAGACCTTCACTGAAAGACTCTTGTTTCTTTCCTATGCTTGGAAAGGTTCGTCTTGCTAAGAGTTTTACACGAGTCGTTGATGATACCGAAACAGAAGTGATCAGCCTTCAAATGAGAAACTCTAATGACGCAGTACCAAAAGGTGATAGAAGACAAGTGATTGGTGTGAAAAGGTCTGGTGAAACTTGTGTTCTAGCAGAGTATGATGGGAGTTTTTGGTCTTTGCTTGACTCAAAATGGTCGCTTAAACAAACAAGCAATCCTGACACAGATGGTTCTCTGTTTGAGATTTCGGGTGCTCGAATGGTGAAAGTTTACTCGGGAAGAAAGCTGGAATATGAGCCAAAACATTGCGCAAAGCTAAGAAGCGAGCAAGATTTCATGACTGCTGTTGAATTCTCAAAGCAACATCCTTATGGCAAAGCTGTGGGGTTACTCGACTTAAAATTCGGTTCTATTGAGGTAAAGTTTGCAGTTTCTAAACTCAAGTCTCAACGTTCATCATTTTGTCTCCTTGTGACTTGGGTTTGTTTCGATATATGCATGCAGGCAAATGAGAAATGGTTGGTTCTGCCTGGAATGGTATCTGCTTTCATACTCAATGATCTTCTTAAGAAGGAAGGTATTAATGGAGCCGCAAAAGACACAGTGAAAGCTAATGGTATAACAGAGGAAAGCAAGGAGGTTGAAGTTTTTTCTGAAGTGATGCTAGAAGAAGAAACAATGATGAATGTGGACACAACTACTCCAGTTGTGGTAGCGCCCGAGAAGAACAATGGCGTTGCTAGGTGCTTGTCGACGGAGCTTAACGCTAGCGGTGGCTGCGGTACTGTTTGTAGTGGTGGTGTCGACAAGATCAATGGCGGTGCTAGGTGCTTATCGACGGAGCTTAACGCTAACGGTGGCTGCGGTTCTGTGTATGGAGTAGAAAGTGGGAACCTGATTGAAGAAGAAGGTGGTCATTGTGGTGGTTGTGGTGGATGTGGAGGATGTGGCGGTGGCGGTAGTTGCGGTGGAGGCGGTGGAAGATGTGGTGGAATGACGAAGATCAAAGGTTGTGAAGGCGGCAAATGCACTGGCGGTTCCACTGGCTGCGGAGGATGCGCAGCAACATGTGGTGGAGGAGCACCATGTGGTAATATGATGAAGAATAATGCAAATGAAAATGTTCCATCATTCGTAGCAGCAGAAGAAGCTCCGAACGGCGCCATTACAGCTTGATTATGTTATTCAAATAAAGAAGATATAATAAAACTAATGAGAGATGTTATTACGTGTTTTTTATTTTATAACTGTAACACCCGTCTCATCCTCATCCGAGAACGGTATACCACGAACCCTAACTTATCTCTCAAACAACAACTCATAATAACTTCCTCATTTATTAAATAATATTTCATAACTTTCATAACATATGATACCAAAATAAATGGAATAAAATAATAAAATAAATATTTAAAATAAAAATACGGAAAACGTTTTAAAAATCTTTAGAGCACTCGGTCCATCATACGTCCATCTACTCGTCAATTTCACCTGAAAAGGATAAAAGGAGGGGTGAGTAATAAGGAAATCATTCAGTGAGGTTAGGATGCTAAAACACACAAAAACGCAGTTTCTGTCATAGCACTCTAACCATAGAATAAAAAACTAAACATGAACAATCACAGCACCTAAAGCACCACAAACATACACAAGTCCCTA
>KE155540.1:43318-66050 GCA_000411075.1 Sisymbrium irio | reverse complement strand
CTCGACGTCCTGAATCCGATGATGGTCTTGGATTTGCGAGATTCCAAACGGTTAGAAAGTTATTGACGATTTACTGAACGGGTTTAGGGAAAAACTCTCGAAAACTGGTTTCCGAGATTACCTTTAACTAAAATCCGATAACACAATGGTAGATCTACGATGTGGCTGCAAAAAATCGAATCTAACACTCTTCCATGAATTGATTTTGACAGAGTTCCATTTCTAGGGATTTTGAAGAAAAATAAAAGAGAAAGAGACTATTTAAAGGAAAAGTTAGGGTTTCTGAAAAAAAAGAATTGAGCTTCTGAATCCATGGTTTTTGGTGGTTAAAATAACATTTGTTAAGTATGTGTTTATCACTTCGATGTAAGTTGTAATATTCCCACATGGATATAACTCCTCTAAAAAAAGAACATATATAATAATATAGCTTGTTCTAACAATGCATACATATTATTCCTCGATATAGAGATCTTTTAGATATTATCGAAAACCAAAAGTTCCAAGATTAGATTGGCCAAATACTCAAATCCATTAATAAAATATAGAATGAGCATTATCTGATTTTTATAATCTGATGCGACGCAATCTTTGTTCTCTACATAATTGTGTGCTGATATATAGTCAAACTCTACATAATTGTGTGCTGAAACAACACGAACATCGCAAGGCTCAGAAACGTCGACGCCAGCTCGGGTGCTGAGCGAATGCTGACGTCAGCTCGAGCCTCGTTGGTGCAATACGGTTTGAATTCAGGTGACACGTGCTTACGTGGTTTGGATGCTGAGCTGGCAGAATTGGTAACACGCCGTCACCGTTAACGTCGAAGAAACAGTTAACAGATTCATTTAATGGACACGTGGACGTCAAGCTGTCTTCAGAGGCGGCAATTGTGGCCGTTGGAAGAGGTAACGAGACTTACTCTGTTCTGATGAAGGTTAAGTCTCCTCCGTTACCGACGGCGCGTAGATCTCCGGTGGATTTAGTAACGGTTCTTGACGTCAGCGGAAGCAAAATTGAAACGGTGAAGCGAGCGATGAGGCTGGTGATTTCGTCTTTGCGAGAGACGGTCTCGTTCTCCTCGAGCTCTAAACGTCTATCGCCGTTACGAAGGATGACGGCGAACGGGAGGAGAGTAGCTCGTCAGATTGTGGATGATATCTCCGGCCACGGCGATGGAATGAGCGTGAGCGATGCGGTTAAGAAGGCGGCTAAAGTGATCGAAGATCGCCGCCAGAAACATCTCTTCACCACTATCTTCGTCTTAACGGACCATGACATAAGCTCGGCCCGTCAAGCCCACCAAAAAGCCCACTCTGATTTCGTGTCGTCCACGCGTGTCAGAGTGTAGTATATAAGTCTATCGTCCCTAAACATTCCTTCTGCTCTCTCTCTCGAATCTCCATCTTCCTCACTGCTCTCTCACTCGATTCTCCATCTCCAACTTCTCCCAGCTTATCTAATCATGATTCGGCAACTGGTTGAAGAGAGGAGGCAGAAAGAGGTTAGAGAAACTGAAGCGCAACGTCTGAGCTTTGCTTCGAGGATCGAGGAGATTTTGGCAGGAAGACCTTTCGCTTTTGCACCTCCATTCCCGAATCCGAATCTTGAAGAAGTTACTGTGACTGAGAGTGAACCCTCCGGCGCAAAATCCCCCAGTCTTGAAGATCTCCTTAGAGACCTTGATGACCTGGAAAACGCCGAAGAAGATCAGGAAGACAATGCTGCTGAAGAAGACCTCGCTGGATTCGATGCTGTTGAAGAATACGCCGCTGATATCGATGCTGTTGAAGAAGATCAGGAAGACCATGCTGTTGAATGTTAGAAGCAAAAGCTTCTTATTCTCACAATGAACACAGCAAGCTTTTACTTGTTCTGAGAGACACTCGGAAAGAACAAAAAAACAGAATATTAGAGCACTGAATTTTATTGATTATCAGAAAAACTTCTGATAAAAACTATTTGTTTACATGAAGTTATTATGTTCTTAAATAGACAAACAACAGACATATAAGAGTTGCATCTCTTTTACTGCCCTTACGTACATAATCTAAATGTCACGACTATTAACTAAATAACTAACTTAATCCATTAACATATTATATTATATGAGATATGATTATAGTCCAACATTGAAGACGATCACGATGAGGATAAAAACAACATGGCAAACGTGGATAGTGAGGAGCCTGCATCGGCCGTTTCCGTGGATGAAGAAGATACGATCAATATCGAAGGCGCGTCCGCCGTTTCCGCTGCCGCTGAAGGAGAAGATGAAGAGATAGGGTTTAATCGCATTCAACCGCATGATCATTAGGGTTTATTAATCGCTCTCTGCATGTACATTTCTCAGCCGTTCTCATGTACAGTTTTAATTAGGGTTTTACGTACTGCATGCATGCATTTCTTGATGGTTTTCAAGTTCCCAAAGATTCTTGTTTCTAATTCTGGCACACTTCTTGTTTCTTGTTCTTGGAAAACATATTTCTCCCTCTCATTTTGCTTCCGGTTGTGGCTACCTGGACTTGAAAAAAAAATTAAAGGCAATTTCATATTCTAAACCGAACACAAAAATTACTAAAACCGAATGATTCGGTTTATTTAAAAAAAAGGCAAAAAATTAAAAATAAGATGTTGAATAATTCTAAGCTTGATACGCAAAACATGCTAACAAGAGAACACGTCTTATCTTCATGAGGTCGTAGAAGTGTTGATCGGAGAACGGAGAAAAAGACCATAGGGAAAAATGACCAGGAAAGAGGTGGTGGTGGGCGTCACTGCTGCAACGGTTACTGCGGTTGCAGCGGCTGTAATAATTGGTCGGTGGATGCGGAGGCAACAGACACAGAGGATTTTGAGGAAATTCGCTAGAGAATGCGCCACGCCGGCTTCGAAACTGTGGGCGGTGGCAGACGCTTTGGTCGGCGACATGACCGCCTCTCTCGCCACCACCACCACGGCCGAGAGCTGCGGTTCCCTCAACATGCTCGTTTCATTCGCCGGTTCTCTCCCTTCAGGGTAAACAAAAGTCTTCAAATCAGAATCCTCGGTTTTAGACGGAGAGTATTAGATGACCGTTAACTACCCGTGTTTAACTTGTAGGGAAGAGAAGGAGGTGCATTATGGAGCTAACTTGCGAGGCAAGGAACTTATACTGTTACGTGGAACTTTAGGAGGTAACGAAGAGCCTATGTCCGATGTACATAAGCAGGAGATTCCAATCCCTGAGGATGTTTTAAACGGCTCTTTCAAGGTACGTATACATCATTTCTTGGGTTACACGTTACGGTTACTTGAGATTGAAGTTTAGTTTGGATTTAGGAGTTGTGCGATTTCATATCCTTGGGATGAATCCTGGNAAAATGACCAGGAAAGAGGTGGTGGTGGGCGTCACTGCTGCAACGGTTACTGCGGTTGCAGCGGCTGTAATAATTGGTCGGTGGATGCGGAGGCAACAGACACAGAGGATTTTGAGGAAATTCGCTAGAGAATGCGCCACGCCGGCTTCGAAACTGTGGGCGGTGGCAGACGCTTTGGTCGGCGACATGACCGCCTCTCTCGCCACCACCACCACGGCCGAGAGCTGCGGTTCCCTCAACATGCTCGTTTCATTCGCCGGTTCTCTCCCTTCAGGGTAAACAAAAGTCTTCAAATCAGAATCCTCGGTTTTAGACGGAGAGTATTAGATGACCGTTAACTACCCGTGTTTAACTTGTAGGGAAGAGAAGGAGGTGCATTATGGAGCTAACTTGCGAGGCAAGGAACTTATACTGTTACGTGGAACTTTAGGAGGTAACGAAGAGCCTATGTCCGATGTACATAAGCAGGAGATTCCAATCCCTGAGGATGTTTTAAACGGCTCTTTCAAGGTACGTATACATCATTTCTTGGGTTACACGTTACGGTTACTTGAGATTGAAGTTTAGTTTGGATTTAGGAGTTGTGCGATTTCATATCCTTGGGATGAATCCTGGCGAAGAGACAGAGGAAGTTAAGAATCTCGGGGTTACGTTGACACGCTATGTCGAGCAGATTAGGTCAGGTTCAATCTCGGCGATACAGAAAAAGAGTTTAGCAGATGATGATGATGAAACCGTTTTGAAGGATTTTTTGAATGATATGAATCAGTCATTGGAGAGACACGGTCTGAAAATTCGGATGAACATGGCGCTGGTAATCTCTGACTAATCATTGGAGATGAACCACGATGAAGATTAATCTCTGACTATTTTTTTGATGATGTGATGAGAATCTTGTTTTTGAGATCAGGTGGATGACACAATAGGAGAGTTGGCTGGAGGAAGGTACTATCACAAGGACACTGTGGCTGCAGTCACTTTAGGTATGGGAACTAACGCTGCTTACATCGAGCAAGCTCAAGAGGTTTTGAGATGGAATCCGCGACACCAAACGATCCACAAGAGATTGTATGTTTTCAAATACATTGATTTTAAAGTAATAAGACTTTCAAAGTTATCATATCAAGTGATAGTATAAGATACGATTGTATAGGTTATTAGCACAGAGTGGGGAGATTTCAGATCTTGTCATCTTCCTGTAACAGAATTTGATGCTGCTCTTGACGCAGAAAGCTTGAATCCTGGAAGCCGCGTAAGAACACATATCAATTAGTTCTCTCGTAATGAGGCTTTTCTTACAAACTCATGTTTTGTATTTTTTGAGAATCTTGGTTACTCTGTCTCAAGGTATTTGAGAAGATGGTGTCTGGAGGATACTTAGGGGAGATAGTGAGAAGAGTATTGCTAAGAATGTCTGAAGAATCTGCTCTATTTGGAGATATACTGCCTCCAAAACTCCAAATTCCTTACAGTTTAGGGTATTAGTAAATTTTATAAAACTCTTATACAAAACTATATATAGATTATCACAGGACAATAAGTCTTTACAAATATTTGGTAAAATAAAATCTCAGAAAACCTCATGGTATTTTAAAAAGAAGAGAATAATAATTCATACCATAAAATACAAATATATGTGTGAATAGAATGTTATCTCACGTGAATAGCAGAGGTAAATTTCCATGAAACGATCTGTATCATTTATATTTTTGAGTTGGTTCAGAGGGTGATAGAAACAGAATGCATTACCTTATAATGACCTAAGAAAGGATCTTTGGTCATAACAGCATTAGACCACTCAATTTTTCCCCAAATCTCGCCTCCACGTCTCTCCAAGGAGATCTCTGCACACCAAATCTCAAGATGATCCCTCTCAATGACGTCCCAAAAGAGTACAATGTTGCTACCAATGTTGCTCAGTCTGGCCCCTGGAAATAAATCTACCAACTCGTGGCTTCTACCATAGTTGCTTTGGTTTAAACCAAACTTGATCTTACAATACTCCCACCGGTCCAAAATCTGCTCACTAAAGGGAGCCACTCTGGAACGAAAGAGACTATTTTTCAGAGAACTCAGACCCTTGACTTCCTTTGAATGCATCCCCTCTGGTTCACGCCAATCCAACTCATGTGGCTCACACCAATATATAGTCCCGCCCATTGTAATGCAGTAGAGCAAATTGTCAACCATACACCAATCCCTTCGGTTTCCTAACGCTTCACCACGATTCCCTCTTCCCCATTGACCTTGGCTCGAGGAGTAGTAAAAGGTTCTATCCGTTTGATCAAATGCGTAAACCTTTTGATCCCTCACAAGAGTGCTGTGAATATACTGATGGCGTATCTTCCTATCGGGCATCTGTGGTAAAGTAGACCAAGTTTGAGTCTCAAGGTCCAGCACCTCTCCCCAGGACAAGGTATGATCATCGAACTTGCAGCCTCCTAACACGTAAATCTTGCCCTCTACGACGCCAGCAGCCGCGTCAGCTCGAGCCACTCCCATGGAAGGGAGTCTGCGCCACGTGTGAGTCCGAAAATCCAAGAGCCACACAGCGGAAGTGGGCTTCCCTTTTATCACTCCACCGAGTACATAGATACCCCAATCCAGCACCACCACAGAGGATGCTTCCGGAGCGTGACAAGGTAACGAAGGGATTGGGATCAGAGAGGAGGAGGAGGCATCTAGTATACTCTTACGTTTGAGGATATATCAGCGTGGGTTTGCGTCAGGAGGAGGGGTTCGTAAGCATACGTACAAGTATGTTTCGTTGCTACCCATGAGGGATCGCATCTTGTAGAGATCAGGCGAAGCCACCAGATGGCGATAACTCTTAGAGGTGAGAGATAGGGCGGCGTGCTCCAGTCTCGATAGTCGTGCCAGTAAGCTGATAGCCACGTCATCTGGCAACCATGATAAAGGAGGCGACGACGGAGAGGCTTCCACCTTCCTCTTCTTCTGCGCTGACTCTTCTTCGGAATTGGACATCTCCACTCAAAAGGTTGTCTATGATTTTATTCTTTCGATTGTTTGGTTTCTGTCTTGTCTTTTTAATTATTGAAAAAGAAAATCGATCTCTTTTATAGCCTACTAAAACTGATACCAAAACCAGATATGAATAGGAAAAGGATTTTTGATACAAAAAAAAAAAAGGAAACGGATTTTAGATATACCTTTCAGATTTACTTCTTAGGCTAGACTTATCAACCCTGGTTATAGAATGTTTACCACATGCATACTTGCGTTGGTTAGCTAGGGCTTTTCAATTTCTATAGCTTGATCTTTTATACCAACAAAAGAATAACGAGAGATATTATTGTTACGTGTGGTTTTTCCTTTACATTTGTTACGTATAATATGAGAGATATTGTTGTTACGGAAAACATATAGTTATTAGCTCCTTTTAAAAAAATATATGTATTGTTCTTTAATATATACTTTATAGTATGAGTATCATAGTTGATCGTCATAGCAAAACTCCTCAAGCAAGCAGCAGCAATGCTTCCATTTACCGTTGTTAATCTCCCACGCAGCTTTATGGATCTGAACAAGTAATCTCAAAAGTTTTTCGTTTCTCTATATAATTGCTTCAGGAATATGTGAGTTTATTCGTTTCTGTTGACGATGATTACTGGTGATGGTGAGTCACAATTTCTCATATTTCTGATTCTTTGGAAGATGAATTTGAAAGTAGTGATAATAGGACACAATTTCATGCAAATTTAAAATCAGATTTTGATGGTGAGATACATGAGGTGGAAGAATGTGATTGGTCGATCAAATTGACATTTTAGCTGATTGGGCTTTCTTGGGTGACATGCATGTGTTCACTAAAACTGATGTATCTTCCAAATTATGTATAGTTTTTTTTTTCTTTTTTTTTTCCAAAAAAGGATAATGTAATAAGTAATATTGATTGTTTATGGTTAGTGGTAATATAACGGACCACACAACATTAATCTATTATTTATTTTTTTGGTCAACTTGGTTTTAAACATAATCGGTCCAACTCACCATATGCTATGTCTCCCGAAAGCTTTTCTGAAACCTTACTTAAACTATGTTTTTAGTAAATTAGTAGTATTTAATTACACACATACAAAAAGAGGCTACATATTCATCATTAGTCATTACAAATCATTCTCTTAACCTGACCATACCGACAGAAACTAATAGTATAACTTTAATTCGTATAACATATAAAATATTCTTCTATGTCGAAATTATATGTTTAGAGTCAACATATAGTGGTTATGATGTTCACAATATCTTGAACTCAAATATTAATTGTGAGAATTTAGTGAAAGCATATCTATAAAAATATACAAAATTGGTTAATAGGAGAGGATTTAACTTGCAATTAGATACATAAAGCTCGATGAAAAAGAAAAGATATATAAAGCTAAATGGTTTGCTCTACAGTGCTTTACAATGTATTCAAGGTATGAGAATTGATTAAGATGATAATCCGGAATTAATTTACTAGGATATTATGAGATTAGTTCCACGTTTTAACTTTGAGTAGTTTACAACTTACAAGATATTCTTAATTTATAAAAACACTACATATATACACTGAAATTATTAGAAAGAAAAAACATTATTAAATGTCCAAGTAAATTGAGGCAAACATGCCCCCCTGCGACATCTTTGCTTGAGTTACATGTGTAGTGTTTAATTGCGCGTAACCCTATATTAATATAAAATTACGCATTGGGATATGATAATTAAATTAATTATTATTTTGTATAAAGTATATATAAGATTTTGCTTGATCCTAGCTAAGTAGTAAGACTCACGAAATTTAAGTCTTTCTTGTGAAAACCAAAAGTTCCAAGATTAGATTGGTCAAATACTCAAATCCATTAATAAAATATGGATGAGCATTATCTGATTTTTATAATCTCATGCGACGCAATCTTTGTTCCCTACATAATTGTGTGCTGATATATAGTCAAACTCTTCAAGAAAGAAGTTTTGTTGAGTATTTTTGTTTTGATAAGAGTTTGTTGGATGGAGAAAAAATATTTTTTATCTTCTTCGATTACGAAGCAGTTAGGTTAAAATAATTCGGCCACAGAGAAATTGACACGTTCGAAGAGATCATATTAATGTATACTTGTTGTTGTCTCTACAATGAAAACACATGAGTTGAGGTCTACTTAAGCAACGTAACACTTAATAACCCACATACCACAGTGATAGAGATAGACACGCCCCTTTTTAGGTTTCGAGTTTCAAGCTATAAAATTATAGTTCACGAAAAATGAGTAAATAGTGACGAAAGTAACTGGCCAGGTAGAGGGTTTTCGTCGATAAGAGGGATCGTCTTCGTCTCCATAAACCCATATTTAGTATCTTGCACCTTCTCATGCATGTCACGTGCCGCCCGGCTCCTCTACTCCACAATTTTTTTTTTGTTTTTGTTTTTCTTGATTTTAATATCTATAAAACTCTTAATTAAGATCGAAGTTTTAGATATAACCTAGTCAGAAGTTTATGTCACCAAGTTTATTAAGAAAATTAGCCTTAAAGTTGCCCGTTCAACAGAGAATTAAATTGTTTTTCGAGTTCTAGACCATTCTGGCGATGGATCGACTTGATAAATCTGGATATACAAACTTAACCACATTAGAGTCGTTAAGTTATATAAAGACATATGTGTGAACTTTTTAGTAACTACTCTCTTTGTATTTTATTAAGTGTCGTTTTAGGTTTATACACATAGTTTAATAAAACATATGAATTTGTATGTTTTCAAAAAAAAAAACACAATTATGTATATACTTAACTATATTTTAACCAATAAAAAAATAAATAAGAGAATCTTATTAATAATTCGCATTAAAATTCTACAACAAAACATATTTTAAAACGAAAATTTTATTTTAAAACGATATTTATTTTAATACAGAGAAAATATTTATCTGTCACTGCCTCAAAAAATGAATATCTAGTTAAAAACGATTTGACTATCTTTTCGTAAAATTAAACCGAAAGAAAAATACTATATATAGTATATGAGATACTCGGATGAAGTGGGTTTTGAATCAAGTTTACAAGTTAAAACTAGGCTATCATAAATAATTGAGCCACAGGCTTCACGGTAGCCAAAACTACGTAGAGTTCGATCTCAATTCTACCAATAGTAACCTAATTCGCATTTAGTATTTGCATATATTTTAAAAAAGAAAACTTCATAAAACTACGAATAATGAGTACACTTCTCGAGAATGACCTACTATCACACACACACAAATTAGCACATTAGTTAATAAAAAGTTCAGACTTAAGAAAACGTTAATTTATTTACATGTTCGCTCTGGCCACTGGTGCGGCTCGCCTAGACGCTTTAGATTATATTATGTTGATCAACTAATGTGCTCAAATATGGTATAAGATGGTTAGTTTAATTTACGAGATAAACTAATTCTCATAATTTAGCTGGTATATTATTCCATAAGTCTTTATCCTTTTGTCGAAGGAGATTAGTCCATATATTTAAAAAAATTTGTAATAGGTTTGTTGGAACTTGGAGCTGTGATAAATAAACTATACTTGTTGTTGTGAACTTAATTAATATTTCCTCTGGTTCTAATTGAAGTTTTTGGACGGTGGTTCTGCTGGTTCATTGTCTTTATGTTGATACCAACTTTTTAGTGTATACTTATCAAATTGCTTTGAATAAATAACGACAACAAACTAACAAATGAGACTGCATCTAATAAAATGCTTCTTGTTATGTTTTTATTTTAATCATTTTGAATATTGCAAAAACATCTTCTCCTACAATACCACAATAATTAAATGACGTTATAAGTGATAAAAGTGTAAATGTCATGTTGGCCATAATCTATATACCATTATATACAGTTGCGTATATTAAAGATTTTTTAGTTATGTTTAAACCATCTATATTATAATACAGTTAGTTTTTTGTCAATATAATATAGTTTATATGGCATATTTACAATGCGTAAATTGTCACTTCTATCTCAATAACATATTTTTGCTACATGTTTTCGGTGCGGCACATGGAGCAGAAAGAAACAACCAAAATCTTCTGAAACATAGGGAATGTGCGACAATTAATTACACTTACAATAATTAGAGTACTAAGATAAATTTAGTGCTAAGTCCTAGCAGTATCTTTTTGTTATGTCCTAAATGTTAGATACCTCCAAATCTTCAGATTTAAACAGCATTTATTCATTCAAATCGAGAAGATATACAATTATACAAACAGGGTGACACCCATCCTTTAGGCAACGGAGATAAATCATACGTAATACAAATGTCTTAAATATTTTTATAAGAAACGGTTCACATCATTTCTTCTGGCGACTAAAGATCGATCTTCGTCAAAAGAAATAGAGACCTTGTCATTCTATCAATTAACAATATGTAATTCGATTCAAGTTTTACACTACCACAAAATAGTTATACACGTGAAGCATCCAAATACGTGTATGTGTGAATCAGTGCATGCGATGTTGTACGTTAAAAAGCTGTCGCAAAACATGTGTCATATGTGTAAGAAGAAATGGAAGAAAAAAAGTGATAAAAAGGCATTAAATAGATGAGAATCATAAGATAAAAATGGACCGACCCACTGCAACAAATTTCAACTAGAGGGTACACACATGCTCAGTAATAGGCTGCTACGGTTTAAGCGTCTCTCTGAAGAAAAATCATCTTCTTGTTCATTTATGATGTTTCGTTATCTTTTACTCATCACATTTAATTCCAACCATATTCTTTACATTAAACCATTTTTAAAAAAAGTTGTCACTATCTCTAAATAGCAACAAAATGCTTACAATTTGCATAAATTGATATGATTAATTTGGTTTCAAAAAAGGTAGCTATATTGATTCAAAATAACGTATCGGATAATTTAATCTATCTATACGTAATCATCTTCAAATTTTTTACTAGAACACTTCGATTATATATAAGGTATAGTAATATGAGTAGCATCAACCATATTGAATCAGAGTGACAGTGAACTGCACGGATGATTCGGATCTAGAATTACATTCGTAGACTGATTTGTACTTATTTGTTTACTCCTCGGGAAATGCCGACGGATCTACTCGATAAAGTCTATAGCCAAGAACGTCAGACGAAGACCAAAGCCAAGCAGTAACTTTTAAACAAAACTAACCAGCTTTTTTAAAGGGCCATTTTTTTCTATAATTTCTTGGGGAAAATAAAATATCTTGATAATCCCAATAATCAGTCTTCACTATTATTTGATTATGAAAGAAAAAAAAAAGTGGAGGCCGCTTTTTAAAAAAACTCAAACCCCACCATTTTCTCCTGTTCTTTGTCTCTCCCCCCACTCTCTTGTCTTAAGTGTCAATCCAATCTTCATTCGTTTTTACATTAAAAACTCCAAACACACATTTTTCATTTCCTCTACACAAAAGTTTCACTCACTAAAGAAAGAAAACACATAAGCTGAAGTCTTGTGAAGATGATGAATGGTTTGAAAAGAACGTTTTGGACTTCCAAACATAAAAAGATAGACGAGAGAGTTGATGATCAGCAAAAACCCACTTCAAGATTCGGGTTTTTCTCTAACCCGTCTACTCCAAAGTCTGAGACCCGACCCGATTCAGTTGGCTCTACTCTTCGTTGCCAGAGCTGGGCTGCTACAGCCGTCGCCACTCCCTCACCGTCTTCTCTTCCCGCTAGTCCCAATCTTCAGTGCAGAACTTCCGGCGACGTAACTCCGACGGCAACTACTCCAAGGAGATCAAACAGAAGCCCTCTCTCTATCCTCAGCCTCTCTTCTTCCTCTTCTTCTCCTATCCCTTCTTCACCGAAATCTCCGGCGAGCTTCTCTCTCCTCAAGTCAAAACTCTGTTTCAGCAAAGTAAGTATCAAACAAACCCAACTTCAAACACTCAAAGTTTGCATTTTTATTCATTGTTCTGTTATGAACAGAGTAGCAGCAGCAGCAGCAGATGTGGAATCTGCTTACAGAGCGCGAAAGCAGGAAGAGGAACGGCGATTTTCACGGCGGAGTGTTCTCACATTTTTCATTTCCCCTGCGTAGCTTCACGCGCCGGTGATCGAAACCTACTCACCGCCTGCCCTGTTTGCGGTGCGTCATGGAGAGAGACCTCGCTTCTCCCTCCTCTGTCTCTCTCTTCTTCTTCTCCTCTCCACGAGCTGGACACTCCAAAGTCCGGATCCGAACCCGACTCCAGGATCCGAGAATCCAAGAACATCAAGTCCTTAAGAGTATACAACGACGACGAGCCTCTCATCTCTTCTCCAATCTCTCCTGCCGGTTTCAACACCATTCTCGAGTCAGATGAAAACGACTACGACGAGGACGGAGAAGAAGATAACGGCGGTTTTAAAGGCTTTTTCGTTAACACGCCGTCACCGTTAACGTCGAAGAAACAGTTAACGGATTCAGTTAATGGACACGTGGACGTAAAGCTGTCTTCAGAGGCGGCAATTGTGGCCGTTGGAAGAGGTAACGAGACTTACTCTGTTCTGATGAAGGTTAAGTCTCCTCCGTTACCGACATCGCGTAGAGCTCCGGTGGATTTAGTAACGGTTCTTGACGTCAGCGGAAGCAAGGTTGAGACGGTGAAGCGAGCCATGAGGCTTGTGATTTCGTCTCTCCGAGAGACTGATCGTTTGTCGATGGTCTCGTTCTCTTCGAGCTCGAAACGTTTAACGCCGTTACGTAGGATGACGGCGTACGGGAGGAGAGTAGCTCGTCGGATTGTGGATGATATCTCCGGCGACGGCGATGGGATGAGTGTTAACGATGCGGTTAAGAAGGCGGCTAAAGTGATCGAAGATCGCCGGCAGAAAAATCTCTTCACCACCATCTTTGTCTTAACGGACCGCTCGGCCCATCAAGCCCACCATAAGGCCCACTCTGATTTCGTGTCGTCCACGCGCGTTTCTCACTCGGAAATCCCGACGCACACTTTCTACCTCGGCGCGTGTAACAACTGTATCCCGGAGGACGTGTTTGCCAAACGCATTAAAGGTTTGTTGAGTTTATCTATTCAGGATCTTACTTTACAACTCGGATTGGTTTCCGGGTCCGGTCATGGAGAGATTACATCGGTTTACTCACTATCGGGTCGACCCCTTTGGCTTGGATCCGGGTTCATTCGGTTGGGTGACATGTACGGGGATGAAGAGAGAGAAGTTTTGGTGGAACTAAAATCACCTGTCACTTCTTCATCTGGTAGATCCCACAGAATCATGACCGTTCGATCTCGCCACGTGGACCCTACGACTCAGGAAACAAGGAGCTCAGATGATCGAGCGCTACTGATACCGCGTCCTACAGCCGTTAGATCATCTAACACGAACATCGCAAGGCTCAGAAACGTCCACGTCAGCACACGAGCCGTGGCAGAGTCTCGGCGGCGAATCGAAGCCAATGATTACTCGGGTGCTGAGCGAATGCTGACGTCAGCTCGAGCCTTGTTGGTGCAATACGGTTTGAATTCAGGTGACGCGTGCTTACGTGGTTTGGATGCTGAGCTGGCAGAATTGAACCGCGTAAGTGGTAAACACGTGGCGGTGAAGAGTCCAGAGCCTGTGGTGGCTCAGAAGACTGAGCCGCTTACACCGACTTCAGCTTGGAGAGCGGCTGAAAGATTGGCTAAAGTGGCGATCATGAGGAAGCATATGAACAGAGTCAGCGACCTCCATGGATTTGAAAATGCTAGATTCTAGTCTCTTCTTTTTGTTTGCTGTTTCTATTTTTCTCATGATGAAGTTTTGTAATGATGTGATACAAAGAAATAGACTGGTATATGAAACTTGTATGGATTTGTTTTTTGTTGTTTACTTTTGCCAAATCATTAGAAGTCTAGTTTTGGATATGGCATTTTAGAAATTGTATACGATATTCACAATGTGTGGTCAACTGTAGTTTCATGAAAGTAAACTTATATTTATTCACTCTTTTAACTCAAGGGGACTAGATCTTTTAACTTTTTTAGTTCATGTGATATAAAGAAATACTAGCATTCAAAATGTGTAGAAATTAGTTTTGGATATATATATGCGACATATTTAATTTGTGGGTGCTCCATTATTTTTAAAGAATTTGTAACGGCGGTATTATTAGTCTTTGCTTTTGTCTCATGTACTTTGTACATTGAATCAATCTCATGATGATATAGTCTCACCTTTTTAACTTTTATTCCCACTTTCTGTGCCTCTATTGTGTTCCCCATTATAATTTCACAATTATGTTCCCCATTAACTACCAATAACACTCTAGTCAGTCAGTCAAAGTGAAGAGGAAAATTTGGCCTAAGTGCTCACCATTGTTTTTGGTACGTTTAATCTGAATATATAGGTGTGCTCCACTCAAATCCAATAATGAATGGCATACATTGAACTCTCTTCATAAAAGCTCCCCACTTTAACTTTTTATGGATTTGGTATATGAAAAACTCAAATCAAATAGCTCCTCTAATGCCAAAAGGAGAAGTTACGAACTTACTAGTCGGTGTAAAAGCTATCGAAACAGTGATGATATAAAGTAATTTTGGAAATGTAAAGAATTTCTATATTCAGAAAGTTGAACAAACAAGCAGCAACACACACGTTCTTATGGGGATGTCCGATTATCTAAAACTTCCCTGATAATTTTTGTACACAAAAACCCACCATTTTTAAAAATCTTTGATCAAAACAAAACACAGGCTTACATTCCGACACAGATTCACCCCGTCAGAACTTTTAGTTCCAATTTTCCAGTCATAAGTTCGGTTCGTTTCAAAAGTGCAGCTCCTTACACCTTGAGATGTCTACATCGGTCGGGCAATAAGGACACTTGAAAGACGACTTGGCGCCATTCTTGGACATTTTGTTGATAGTCTGCTTGCAGAGCACGTGTCCACAAGACATCATCATGGGAGGATTTTCATCACTCGACTGTTCTTTGGAGACGGGACAGACAAACACCGAATGAAACTGAAACTCCTCGGATAGTTCCACAGCGACGGGAAGCTGTTCCATATTCTGCCAGTCGAGCTTCTTGTTCGCCATCACGTTCATGTATTTCAACAGTACAGGCAAAGCTTGTGTACCCGCCGTTACCGTTATACTCAACGGGCTTTCAGATGATTCACCGAGAAGGTTACAGTATTGCCGCGTCAGCTCTCTCACCGCATTGTTCCACAGAGCGGGAGAGAGAAACTCAGAGTATGGTGACTGTTCGAGACTGTTCCACAAGAGAGAACAAACAAGCTTCTGGATTTCATGAAGACAGCTATCTGCATAGACAGCGATATGTTTCCTCGCGTAGTTAATAGCTTCTTGAGAGTTTCTTCCTTGAGCTATTTCAAGAAACCGTAAACTGTGAAGCTTCCTCTCAAGATCAGACCTCGCTAACTTAAGCTTCTCAGAGTTCAACGTTGCCCACTTAAGAGCAGGTTCAAGCTGTCTCCTTTCCATAGCCTCTAATATCTCATACATCTCGACGAAAGACTGTCTCGTCGTACACTCAGATTCACCAGTCTCAGCAACGAAACAGTCACCAACCTCAAACATCCCTTGACGGTAAAAGAAGTTGGCTATGATCTGGTTAACAACATGAGTATCAAACTCGACATTGTTCCTATAAGCCTTGGAGATATCAGAGTTGAGTTGTCTCTCGAGAACTTTCGGGTACTTTGTCAAAGCCACGTTAAGTTCTTTCTCAGCGGATTCAAGCTGAGTAACGGGAGAACTCTCAAGAAACAGTTTCTTGACGTCAGCAAGAACAGCTCTATGATCAAAAGAAGACGGTGGTTGTTGTGGTTCTTGTAATATACTCAAAGCCTTGTCGATTTCTTGAGAAAGCATCTGAACAATCTCGTTGGTTTTGGTGTATGAGAGTTTCTGCTTGTTTGCAACACGATCAAACGCGTCTTTTATGCTCTTTAACTCCATTTTTTCTACTAACCAAAGTTCGGATCTGAAATTAATTAAATTATTCAATTTTCCACAAACCTAAAATTGATTATTCTTAATCCAACGTCCGATCAATCAAATTAATAATACGAATTACACAGATCTCCGTTAATTTGTGAAATTACGAATCCGTAAAACGAATCAAAGACTTTTTAACATAAAGAAAGGAAAGGAAAGTTCGTACCTGAAGGTGGGAGATGGGAGTTGGTTTGGATCGAAACTAGTGAAACCGCCTTTGGCTTTAGACGACGGATGAACAAATGAGGAAAACCAGATTTCGCGATTTCGTTAGTTTTTTTTCTTTTTGGTTTTTCTTTTTGGGATGTCGTTTCTTCTTTCTCATACATACACTCTCTCCCCTTGAAGATGATTTATTTATCTTTTACGAATTACGAGAAAACCATCACGTGCGATGTTATTGGTGATGATTGGATCTCAACCGTTGGATGGATAGATTGGTTTTTGTTTTAGCGTGGAGCGGATGATAGATGATTGTAGCTCTTTGCTATTTTTTGGAAATCTTCTAGAGTTTAGCCCATTATTTTAAATTTTAAATTGGGGAAGAGGAGGCCCAATATGTTAGTCAGCGACTGATATATTGCTTGACATGGTAATCCAAAACGTGCAAAACAATCTACTGCTCGAACGTAAGAATATTCACAAAAGTTTAAAAATACAAAATTATGTTTTGTTTTCCTTTGATCAAATCATATTTTTCCCAAACAAATGTTTGAGAAGATTTCATATCTCCCCCTTAAGATTCTATTCCTTTCTCCCAGTCACAGTGATTTCAATGAAGGAGGAGAGACCGTACCTGAAATCAATGGAGAGGTAGAAGATGAAGTTGCGTGGATCAATAAGCATTTCCGATTTCGTCATGTGTGTTTTCAGATGGATGATACATTGTTGGTAGAGAATGAATCTTAGCCGTTGGATTGTTTGAATGTTTTTTTGTATTAGTGTGGAGTGTATGATAGACGATTATTCCATATCTTTGGTGGGTCTTCTGAACTCAAAAAAGCCCATTTCCTTATCTACAAAACCATAGAGGAAGCCCCCATGTTGAACTAGGACCTTCACTTTCAAGAATAGCTCAGTGTGATGTAAAATCATGAGAAAAAACATACGAGTGTTGGGAATTTAATTCCAGATTTTATAATCGATTGCTTTTGAATTTTCCTTTAGTTTACATATGATGCTGTACTTGTACAACTGTTAGCAATTAAAGTGTGCGTGTTACGTTTAAATAAAAAAAATTTATGAAGCCACTTTTAAATATAACTATTACTACAGTTTTAAAGATCGAAAACTATGGGGAAAAGGTGAAAACTATATACATATTGATCAAGATAGATCTAATTTGATTTGCTAATTATATTTTCTTACTCTAATCAAAGATAAAAAGAAGAAATAAAAGATGTAAAAATACGAGCAACCCCTGATAATGAAATGAGAAAGTCAGGAACAAATAATGCGTTTAATTATGACATCAGTAGAAAACTCTTTTTGTGTGCTGTGAAACTCATTGAGATATCCGAGAAAAGAAAAGGAGAGAAGAGTGAATCAGCCTCCCCCACAAGGAGACAAAATCGGAATCTGTAATGGAAATTTAACAACTTACAATTAATATGAGAAAGAACCAATGAAGAATCATAAAGTGAATTTTAGAGTAGATACATAGCAACACTAGTAACTACTCCCTTTTGCACATGTTTGATCTACAGCGTTGGATTCCATTTAACAGGTACTATATATCAGGATTCTAGTGAACTCCTTCTTTTGTAGGTTTCTACTCGTGGTTCGAAAAGCACTAATGCCTAATGGAGCTGTTTAAAATGGTTTGCCAGTAGAAATTGTACGGTCTAGAATAAAAGAGGGTTCAAATGATATTGTTTGTGGTTAGAGAGATTGTAATCTTGACAGTCTTATATACTATAGTCTATAGTCTTTCAAATGGTATATTTTAAGAAACATGAATTATGTGTTTAATGTCGCTTGTCGGTATGTTTTTTTATGGATTTTTACACGAAAAGCTGATTAGCTATCTATTGTAAATATAAAAAGAAATACGTTTGCTTTGGTTAGCAGTCTTTTTACATAGTTAGCAAAATCATACTTCTTCAGAAGTTGAGAATATATGTACAATATAATATAGCTTTCTCAATATATTCAGTACATATAATTAAGATTAAATTTAGTTATATCTTTTTATTTTCTTTTTCAAATCTGGACCATTGATGTGAACATCTATCGATCACGGCCAAGACCGACAACTAAAAAAATTGTCATGAAATTTTCATGGGACTTTCTCGCGTGAGATGTGAATTGTGACCTCTCTCCATTGCGATATATATGTGCCAACGGAAGACTTCTTTGGGAAAAAACTCTTATTCCTAAAAAACTAAATTTCAACGAAAGACTTTAATTTCGCTCAACTTTTTCCATATCCTTTTGATTTTTCAAAACTCTCAAACCAATAGAGACACTGTAGTAATTAGAGTCCATCAATCCGATTGGGTCCAAACTATTAAAGTTGGGTCGGACTAATACCTTAGGTATTATTAAAAAGAAGAATTAAGATCGGTTTCCGGTCCAGTTTAAATAGGGCAAACAGTGTCATTAATTTTTCCAAACCTATTGACACTTTACAGTACTAAACTATGAATCCTAGAAAACCAAGATCATATATGCGTAGATTGATCTGGTTCAGTCTGCCACTCCATGCATGGCCATATATACTTAGATTGATCTGTATGTACGTGTATAAATATAATTTTTTGTTATCCCATTGTTATATGGGATCTTACCGGAGAGATCGATTTCGTGAGGCACATGTATATATATGTGTGTGCATATTTTATAATTAAATGACGAGTTGTTACAAAAACATCTTTGTCATCAAAATGAAAACCCCGTGTGACATTGTGATAGTACGTACTACGTAGTGCCTGCTTTATGACAATTACATACACCTTTTTTGCATTTCACAATACGAATTTAGTTATAACAAGATTTAATTTCTCTGTTGATTTTTAAATCGAAGCGTAGATTCTTGCCCCAAGCTTTTTGTGTTATTGTTACAGTTTGTTTGTTATTTTGTACTCATTATCCTGCGCCCATGCTTGGATGCAAATTGCAGTGTCTCTGATAAAATTATTCTCCTTCGCTTTTTGGGCTCAGAAAGCTAGATTCTATAATTACTGATAATTGATACAATCAAGTGATTTAACGTAAACAGTATAATTCCCAAACGACACGTGATGAAAGTACACTTGTAATTGTAAATTAACAATCATAACGTACCTTTGTACTAGTATTTTCTTGATACATGTAATACAGTGTGAATCTAAATATAAATTTAGTGTTCGTATACATATATCTACGTGTTTTCAGCCTTGCGTGTCCTCTGAATAATCCGCATGCTTTGAGATGCGTGCCCATCTCCTAAAATACAATCGTTTTCGATATTCCGCTAAACGATCATGCGAATTTCAATATTCTTTTTTTATTATTTTATCAGTACTATAGACAAAGTTTACAATTCGAAAATATTAGTTCTCTTGCAATTTGGTTGACGTCTATTTAAACATATAATCTTGTTAAAATCATGAAATGATTTGACTAAAACCCTCGTAGCATTATTGTAATACTCAACATAGTTTAGTTTATTCATCAAACTAAAGATAAAGAGTTTAATGTCATTTTTGTTGTTACTGAGCCCAACAATTCGTGTTACCTGTGATCTGTCTTCTTCTGATGTCAAATCTAGTTACATATATACACCTTCCACAAATATTAAACCGTTCTTAACATCTTACCAAAATACACCTTCCACAAGTTACATATATACACCATATATATATATATTAAACCGCTCAGATTAACAAAGTATCACGGTAAGGACTACGGAGTATAAAACGAATGGTTCATTTGTCTTCCGCGAAAAAAAAAAGATTACATTACAACTAAAATAAAATTAACCTGGCCAAAATACCGTCTAAATGATTATACCTTAATTTATATAGTGCTAAACTATAAAAATCGGAAAACAACTTGATAAAAATGACACTTGCAAAAAAAGAAAAGGTAGTGAAGCAAACTTTCAAATCATAAAATCGTTTACAACTCACCGATTTTTTCTATTTTTAAAACAAGTTGATTAAAAAACCATGTTCCTTGCTTATTACACGTTAACTTTGGTTTCTTGAGGATTTATTTCCTATCAGAACTACTCTACATATTTATTTATTTTTCATTTGGTTTAATACTAGTTAAAAAGTCAAATCTTATCGTTGATTCCAAAATAAAGTTGAATTTCATACCAACTACGTGAAATTTCAACTGTAGGGAGTAGCACAGCTATCGAATTTTTCAAACAAAAAAATCACGTAGCATTTCACATAAATACTTTTTTAAATAATAATAATAAAAAAATTAGCACCAATATAAAAAAATTAGAATGAGATTTTTAATATATAGAAAAGATCGACCAGAAAATTAGAGAAATGGAAAGATAGAGAGAGACAAAATTGTTTCCAGGGGAGAGATTTAATTATCCTTTTATTATCCCTTGATGCATAATGCAAAAACTCTAACAATTATATACATTATCGCGTGGGACCCATAAATAAATGGTATAGTCATATTTATCAGACCAGCGGTTATGATGTTAAGAAGAGAAAATGGAAAAAAAAAATAACAAAAAATGGGCTCCTCCTAGGATAGATCTTAACTATAGTTAACTTTATCCTAACCAACCATCAATACCGGTTAAATATTAACCATGGTTTAAAAAATCTAACCTTTAAAAAGCCCACTTTGGCTTCTCTTCACTTCGCATCATTTCATCATCGTCTCTTCCGTCATTTGTTCCCATCACCTTTTAAATGATCTTCTCCTCCGATCACTAATATATCTCCCAGTCTTCTTGTTCGTGTGCTCTCTTCCTCCGGTAATAATTAACGTTGGAAGTGTCTCTTAGTTATTTCAGCGTAAGTTCATTATTGTAATATTGTACGTGTGTGTGGTTGCAGAAAACGGAAAAAGATGTCGGCCGGTAACGGAAATGCTAACGGTGACGGAGGATTTAGCTTCCCGAAAGGACCAGCGATGCCGAAGATAACTACGGGAGCTAAGAGGGATAGTGGGATATGCCACGACGACAGTGGTCCGACGGTGAAGGTTAGCACGATCGATGAGCTTCACTCGTTACAGAAGAAACGTTCTGCTCCCACCACACCTATTAACCAAAGCGCCGCCGCCGCTTTCGCCGCTGTCTCCGAGGAGGAGCGTCAGAAGATTCAGCTACAATCCATCAGGTCCATTATAAACAAACTCACATATAGATTGTTTAGACGTAACCAAAGTTTTCTTCTATAAATCTGTTCTGTTTTTTCTTCTATATACATATATTTATATCGAATTAAGCATAGATGTTGCGTTTTCGTGTCTATCATTTTCATAAATAAAAGCAGAACAAAAACAGGAGTTTTGTTTTCTTATTTTCTTTCACAATTGTATTTTTTTATATTTAATTTATTAAAATTATCTAACGTAGAAGCACCAAACTTGAAAATTACTCTTTCTTCCATTTTTGCGCAATAATATGTTTTTTTGTGCAAGGAGAAATTAATGCGGCATAGCGACTATTACCCGAGATAATATTTAATACACACGACACGTGTTACATAATGACACGTAGTACATAATGACACGTAGGAAATAATTTTAATTTTTCTGATTTAATTTTTTTATGTGTGGACACGTCACAACAGTGCTTCATTGGCGTCGTTGACGAGAGAATCTGGACCCAAAGTTGTAAGAGGAGACCCGGCGGAGAAGAAGGCCGACGGTTCGACTACACCAGCGTACTCACACGGACAGCATCATTCCATCTTTACACCGGGACTAGGTGCCGTCAGTGACAGCTCCTTGAAGTTTACCCACGTCCTCTACAACCTTTCTCCCGCAGGTGAAATAAAAACAAATCCTTTCCTTTTTTTCATAAATGTTGAAGCTTTCCGACGAAATGATCGATGGTTTACGTTTTTTGTTTGTTGTAGAGCTTTACGAGCAAGCTATCAAGTACGAGAAAGGTTCGTTTATCACTTCCAATGGAGCTTTGGCGACGTTATCTGGTGCCAAGACTGGTCGTGCTCCGAGGGATAAGCGTGTCGTTAAAGATGAGACGACAGAGAAAGAGCTTTGGTGGGGAAAGTAAGTGTCCTGGTCTTGATTCTTCTCATTGTTAGTTAGAAAAGATCGGATTTTTTTTAATCCTCTGTTTTCGTTTAGGGGTTCGCCGAATATCGAAATGGATGAACATACCTTCATGGTGAACAGAGAAAGAGCTGTTGATTACTTGAACTCCTTGGAAAAGGTATGAAATTTTGAAACTTTGTGTTACCCTTTAGAGTTTGACC
>KE155540.1:26359-43074 GCA_000411075.1 Sisymbrium irio | reverse complement strand
GGGGGGGGTGTTTTAGGTGTTTGTCAATGATCAGTTCTTGAACTGGGATCCGGAGAACAGAATCAAAGTCAGGATTGTCTCAGCTAGAGCATACCATTCACTGTTTATGCACAACATGTAAGTAAAAAAAAAAACCGTCAATTCTTTTATTGTTCTGTCACAATGTGTCCCTTTGAGTCTGGTTTTGGGTGAATGTACAAAACAAAATGGATAATTGGCGAGGGTGGCAGGTGTATCCGACCAACTCCAGAGGAGCTTGAGAGCTTCGGCACTCCGGACTTCACTATATACAATGCTGGACAGTTCCCGTGTAACCGTTACACTCATTACATGACATCGTCCACTAGCGTAGACTTAAATCTTAGTAGGAGGGAAATGGTTATTCTTGGAACTCAGTATGCCGGTGAAATGAAGAAGGGTCTTTTCAGTGTGATGCATTACCTTATGCCTAAGCGTCGGATCCTCTCCCTTCACTCTGGATGCAATATGGGAAAAGATGGAGATGTTGCTCTCTTCTTTGGACTTTCAGGTATAGTAGTAGTGTCATCACCAAGCACCGTGTTTTAGTGATGGTTAAGGGAAAGATAAGTCAAATGATCACAACACAAATTGCCCCTGAAACTTAAAAAGACTGCTTGCCTCTTTGTTGTAATGAACGTGTAAATTGAGATTGATGGTTTGTTTGTTTTCTGTGAATGTTGATTTCAGGTACCGGGAAAACGACGCTATCTACTGATCACAACAGGTATCTGATTGGAGATGATGAGCATTGTTGGACTGAGACTGGTGTTTCGAACATTGAGGGTGGGTGCTATGCTAAGTGTGTTGATCTTTCGAGGGAGAAGGAGCCTGATATCTGGAACGCCATCAAGTTTGGAACAGGTAAGAATATACAATCTATAGGAATTGTTTTGAGAATGAAAATCCAAGTCAGTGATGTAACAAATAGGGTGTTGATCTCTTTGCAGTTTTGGAAAATGTTGTGTTCGACGAGCACACCAGAGAAGTGGACTACTCTGATAAATCCGTTACAGGTAAACAAAAAAAAAAGACAAGTGCATTCGTCTTGTCTTTCTCTTTTTCCTTACAATTAATAGAATGATCATCGTGGATTCTCATTGTTTTGCAGAGAACACACGTGCTGCATACCCGATTGAGTTCATTCCAAACGCGAAAATACCTTGTGTTGGTCCACACCCGAAAAATGTGATTCTTCTGGCTTGTGATGCCTTCGGTGTTCTCCCACCTGTGAGCAAGCTGAATCTGGCACAAACTATGTACCACTTCATTAGTGGTTACACTGCTCTGGTATGTCATACTTCCTTTTTTCTTTTGGTGAGATCAATCTCCATAACCTTCAGGACCTTAACCAAAGATTTGAACACATGTATATAGGTTGCTGGCACAGAGGACGGCATCAAGGAGCCAACAGCGACATTCTCAGCTTGCTTTGGTGCAGCTTTCATAATGTTGCATCCTACAAAGTATGCAGCTATGTTAGCTGAGAAGATGAAATCACAGGGTGCTACTGGATGGCTCGTTAACACTGGTTGGTCTGGTGGCAGGTATGTCCGGTTATGGGAAAAAATTGCCATGTCGTGTGACTTTGTTGGTCTAAAGATGATATGTAACGTTTTTTCTCCTTTTTGCAGCTATGGTGTTGGAAACAGAATCAAGCTGGCATACACTAGGAAGATCATCGATGCAATCCATTCAGGTAGCCTGTTGAAGGCGAACTTCAAGAAAACCGATATCTTTGGATTTGAAATCCCAACTGAGATCGAAGGGATACCTTCAGAGATCTTGGATCCTGTCAACTCGGTTAGTTTCTGCAAAAATCTCTCTTTATAGAATTGCTAACTGATGAATGATGAACTAATAGATGTTGGTTTGGGTGTTTATGAAAATTGCAGTGGTCTGATAAGAAAGCACATAAAGAAACTCTGCTGAAGCTGGGAGGTTTGTTCAAGAAGAACTTTGAGACTTTTGCTAATCATAAGATTGGTGTGGATGGTAAGCTGACGGAAGAGATTCTCGCTGCTGGTCCTATCTTTTAGAGAGAACTATGATGCTGTGGAAAGAAAAAAAACAAGATATTATTAAGAATAAATGGGGCTGTGTGTTTTTGTCGTGTATCTCTCTCGAGAGAGTAAGAAAATTTGATATATGAAGTGGTCCCGAGCAAAAGAAGAACCAAATGTGGTGGATATGAGATATGACCATATGTAATTTGACTTCATGATCTATTGTCATTTACTTCTGTTGGGGTTTTGTCAGCATTTTCGTCATTCTCTCTTACATTAGTTATATAACTAATAAAGTCAGACATTACTTGAAGAGTTACAAATGTAAAACTGTTTTTTGGAAGTCACTTTGTTTTGCCAAGGAAAAGAAAAGGAAATTGGAAAAACAGACTTTTACCACAAAAAATAAATTCGGATATTCAAATCCTTTCGCCTATAAAAGCTTCACAATACTTTTGTATTTCTCGCTCGCTAGCTCTCGACTAAGTCTGTCCTCCGAAGAAACAAATAAGCTTTTCTCTGAGACTCTCGCATCATCCTTCGTGTGGATACGTTTCTCAAAGTAAGTTGTCTTTTAGTGCTAATAACAATTTCTTGTTCCGAAAGTTTCCGTGGATTTCATTGACTAAACCTAATTGAAACTTTTCTCGTTTTTTCATTGTATCACACATCTCTTAGAAACTTTAAAACCCTAAGATTAGTTTGAAAAAGTTGGTATTCGATCCTGATGTGTTGTTATAAGAAAACAGAAACAAGTTATGGTTTCGTTTTTTTTGTCTAGTTGAATTCTACTCTGACGCAGAAACCCTAATTTTTCTTTAAAATTTGCTTGTTGACGATGTTATACATATTGACATTAAAGGATCTCTCTTAATAGGGCTTTTACTTGCAGGGCAGGCAATCACTATGACAAGCTATCTTATGCAACGTTCTGAAACAGAATTTCTTGAACTTCGCCAACGAATTAAGGAATCGATCAGGAGCAAGACGCTAAACGGAAGCGATATTGCTTCAACCTTAGAGCCAGGGCAACGAAAAAGAAAGCTTCCCTATAACGAGTAAGTGGTGTTTTCCTCGAGTCTTTATGTTTATATAATTAAAGCAAGGATCGAATTTTTAAACTCAAGAATTATGTGCAGGTTTGGTTCCTTCTTTGGTCCTTCTCAGCCTAGTATTGCTTCAAGAGTATTGCTAGAAAGCAAACCACTGTTAAAAGATGATCTTCTTGCTGCTCAAATGATAGACTCCATCCAAACTGTATGTCTCATCAGATCCAAACTGTTTTGTTTCATACTCATTGAAAGTCTTGTTATGATGCTAATGAAATTGCTTTTTGTGTCATGTGTGCAGAAGAAGAGTTCTGGTCCAACGAGTGGTTCAGAGGCTAATGAGGTAAACTTTTCCAACGCAATCATCGATTTTGATGTTTTTGCTATTGAGGTAATAATAACTATTGGCTAATATGTTCCTTCTTGTTGGCTTTGTATAACAGTTGAAAAGAAAAGCTGAGAAACTTAAAGAATCAAGAGACTACTCATTCCTTTTCTCTGATGATGCCGAGCTTCCTGTTTCCATAAAGGAACCACCTTCTCGAAACACTTCTGTTCCTAACTCTAGACCAAATTTCAAAGGAAGCCAGACGAATCGTTCAAGACCGGGTTCTTCAGTAAGCAATATGCGTTCAAGACCAGGTTCATCAACTAACGGTCAAACGAAGACAAGGGATGTTTCTTCTCAAATGCATAAACCAAGTTCTAAATTAGGTCCCCAGAGACCGGCTCCTGCAAGAAAACCGGATTCAGTACCAATGGACCATAGAAAAAAGCCAACTCCTCAGAAGCCATTGACATCTGGTCCTAAACAACAAAGTGGAGAGCAAAGGAAGGTTTCGAATGAACTCAAAAGTTCTTGTCAAATGGTTCCAAGACAGCATGCATTGGCTCCTTCGAAACACCGGGTGATTAGCAAACTACCACCTAAGCAAACTCATCAACTAAAGAAGAAGAAGAAGAAGGTGTCAGAAGAAGATGAACAGGCGTTTCGAATGCTTAGAGAGATATGCAACAGTGATCGTTTTGCCGGTCGTGATTTAGAAGATTATGATGACAGCAACATGGAAGCTAGCTTAGAAGATATCATCAAGGAAGAGAGACGAAGGTACATATTTTCTATCTTTTTAACTTCCTTATCAACAGCAATGTTACGAGATGTTTTTTTGAATATTTTCACTGGAAACCAAAGTTCATGTTTGTTTGTTTGTTTGTTTGGTTGATACAGTGAGAAAATTGCGAAGAAAGAAGACGCGGAACAACTACGGTTGATAGAAGAAGAGGAAAGGCGACAAAGAGCCACGAGGAAGGAGAAGAAACAGAAGCTGAGCCATTAATTATTGTGTAAATGTATATATGATGGTGATTCTCTCTGTTTTCTCAGTCGGCCAAATTTTATAAAGTTTGATTCTTTATGTCACTGTATTTGTTTAGACAAATGACATTTGTCTGTTTTGTCACTCACTTTGGGATTTTCCTCTGGTTATCAATAAAACCGAACATTAAATGTAAACCAAGACATTAATAATTACCATTAGCCCTAACTGAACCGGTCCTAAACATGAGAATAGTTCTCCTTCTTCTTCTTCAACTCTTCATCTGTATCAGTATCAGTTCGAGGTCTGTACCTGTTCGGTTCGATTGAATTCCTCAAAGGGAGAAAGAAACTGTACGGCTTGCGAGGTAACCCTTTTATCTGCTATTAGTTCTTCCACCGAGTGGTAACAAAGTTGGTGTTTTGGTCGCATGTAAGAAGAATTGGTTGTGAAAGTTAGAACCTTATTTTCACCTGTGAAATTTCAGTTTTTTAATGCAAAGTTATGATATTTATTGCAGATGTAAGGAGGGTTTTTTTTTTTCTTTATGTCGGCACTAGACAGTATGATTTGAAGTGCTAGAAGTAGAAGAAGCTGTAATCGATGTTCAATCAAAGCACATGTTGGTGAGTCCTGTTAAACTCAATTTCTGATCTTTCTTTGTGGTAATATGTGGAGTCAATGGCTGAATTGTTTAGCTTTAACCCAAAACATAAACAAGTTTCTTGATCAGTGCTTTGGTTGATTCACTTGGATTGTTACTAGAAACTTGGATCGAGTTGGTCAAGATGAAGTATGTTTTTGTAAGACATTGTGTTGTAGCTCTGTGATATCTTGGGTATTTTATTAGTAAGAAGAGGGGGTCTGAAGCAGGACCTAGTTATCAAGCAAACCTCCTAAAACACATGTTGTAATGTTAGACTGATGCCAGATGGTTTAATTTCATTATTTGGTAATTACGATTTGGTTCTGATAGCATAGGACGAATGCTTGTTTTGGTTGTTATATAGATTCCAAATGTGGCTTTGTTGATTGCAACTATGATCTATTGGTTAACACTGTCATTGCCCTAGGCTCTTCTGAGGATTCGGTTCAAAAGAAAGCTTATGCAAACCCAGAGAGCATTTTGTGTAGTGATGTGCTAACTTTGTGTCTGAACACAGGACATGCTCAGAAGGGGGTAGAATAGAACAATCTTGAGAAGTTTACAATTATTACAGGGTCATTTTAGGTGATAGATCACTTTTCTTGTCTGGTTGAAATGAGTGCTATAACAGACACAAAGCCATAGGAGCTCATCAAATGTCATGTTGCATTTTCAAATTTGTGATCTTGCAGATTTCACTGTGAATTCCGAGGGTTGCACATAAGTAATTGCCTAAGTCTAGTTGCAAATGTTGGTCATTGATACAACGACAAGAGAGTAAAGAAGGAACACATCTGGGTTTGACTGATTCAATAGTACAAACATTAGCTACAAGTCAGTTATTTGTTCCTCTCTGTCACAGTTCTTGAACTGCTATCCCATTTTCTTCTTTCTCTGTTATAGGGATCAACTTTAATGTAATCCATTAGCAGCTGATTAGAGGTCATTTCAAGTTGGTTAGGTTAAACATTTGAGGATCAAGATGAAACACTGCCATCAAGTCCATATCAAATCCATCAACTATATTGCCAATGTGCTCCAAAATTCACCAACCAACATATAATGGCTGGGGAAAAGTAATAATAAAAGAATCAAGCACTAAAAGGTTGGTTTCTTCATTCTTGCATGACATATGAGATAAGGTTCTCTGTTGCCCAAAAAAAAAGATTCTATATTACCCATTTGTCTGTATCTGTTTGTTCTTTTTCGTTTTCATTTTAGGGCTTGACTTCAAAAAGTTATTATGCTCTCGCATTAACCAATGATACGGATTAGTTCTTGAGAAATTAAATAAGATTTTAGAATTACACCCTAATCATGTATTATATATAGTTGGAGCTTTGAAAAGTTATGGTACAGGGGTATTATATTGAATTATTGAAATTTTATGTAAATAGTATTACTAAATACAAATCTTGATTGCAGTAGCCAAGATGCTTCTATCATGGGGCTTAGTAATAGAGGAGAAGAGACAGATTAGCTGTAAATTAACTGGCTTTTGTTTCATATTAGTTGATTATGTAATAGCCCACGTGTTTTTTTTTTCTTTGCCTAGCTTTGATTTCTACGAGGTTCTTCAGCACTTTCGATTGTTCTTTAAATTATTTTCATATTTTGTTTTGTAACTTAGTGATTATAACTCACCTCTTTTACTGTATTCAGAATAGCACGTTTGCACAAGACACAAGAGAACCATTCAAGTGTCCACATGTCTGTCTCTTGATAACTAGTACTATTAAAAAAATGACATTCCAAGTTATTTAGTGTTCTGAAAAAAAGGAAAAGATCAATATAGAGATCAAGTTAAACTCAGATGGTGATTATTAGATAAAACAATGTTTGAGAAAGAGTAGTTACGCATTTGTGATGATACACTTTTAAGTAATATATACCTATAAGCTTACCCGACCTTATCGAGCTTGGACTCAAACTCCAACAAGTTTTTTTATCAGTGCTTGATTGATTCAAATTTGATTTGTTACTAGAAACTTGGATGGAGTTGATCAATAGAAAGTTTTTTGTTTTCTAATGAGAAAACAGGTATGTTGTAGCTCTGTGATAGCTTGGATATTATTGAATTAGTCTTCTAACGAAAGGGGTTTGAGGCTATTCTAGGATTAGTGCTTGTTTTGGTTATTTTATATGTATTCAACTATTCTTGTCTGGTTGATTGTGTGACAGTTAAAGGAAGCGAATGAGATGCACGTGTATAACAGAAACAATATGCATAGTTACATACAAGTCCATCCAATGTCATATGGAGCTCAATCTTAGGATCTACTTGCAAGTGGTTGTCTTTGTGATGAACCAGTTAAAGTGAAGATATAAATACAACAAACGAGAATAAAGGAAAAAATATACACATCTGTGTTTGAATTGATACTGTTTTTAATCTTTCTATGCACAGAAGACATGGTCACATGAATAAAAGCTTGCTGCTGTATGTAGGTAACTGTATTTGCACATTCAGGTCACAGTTTTTTTTGTTCATCTATATCACAGCTCTTAAAAGATATGCTTATTTTTCTTATTTCTGTCCTATATATGGTCCACATATTAGGGTTGGTTTCAATTTGAAACTGTATTCTGAAGATTTCTTTTGGTTCGTTAACAAGTTTGTTAGGTAAAAAAAACTGAGGATTAGGATGAAACAGTGCTATCAAATCTACAGCAAATCTACAGCAAATCCATCAATTATAGGGCCAACTTGCTCTAAAACCATCAACCAACACATAAGGGCAGAGAAGAAGATTAATTAAAAAGGGCTAGTTTCACTAAAGGGTATCTTAAAGGTTATATAATAAGGTTTCTCTGTCTTAATTCTATATTTATCCATTTGTCTGTATCTGTTTGTGTTCTTTCGTTTCCGTTTTAGGATTTGACTTCAAAAATAAGTAGGCACTCACGTTAGCCAATCAATGATACTGATCCAGAGAATTATATTATTACTTAATTATATTATATCATAAGTAATTTAGTATATAAATATAGATCTCCAGATAATGAAATGAATTATAAAAAATATATCCTAATCATGTACATGTACTTGAAGCTTTTGAAAAAGAATAATTTTGATTATATATTATTAATGTAAACAGTAAATGCGATCTATTTTTGCAGGAGCCAAGATGCTTCTATCATGGGGCTGAGTAAATGAATGGTGAGGCAAAGAGCGAGAGAGACTAGCGTGTATAACTGAACTGGCATTTAATAATCAATAGCCCACGTGCCTTTTAATTTTGTTTACCTAGCTTAGCATTTCTATGAAGTTCAACACTTTTTTTTTTTGGTAATCGAAGTTCAACACTTCCGATAAATATTTGATGTAAAATAATAGTACTAATCTTAACAATTATTTACCTAAGTGATGTCATTATATATGAAACTTTTGTTTGTTTCTACTATATTCGGAATAGCACGTTTGCACAAGACACAAGAGACCAGGAAACTGTCCCCATGTGTCTTGTATCTCGTTTAACAATCTACTAAATACAAACAACATTTCAATGGTTTATATTTGTCCATATAGAGATCAAACTAAACTCAAATGATAATTTAGATCAAACTAACCTTTAAGAAAGCGTTGCGAATTTATTTGAACGGCGATAACGCTAAAACTGACGCACATAGGCGATCCATATCATAAGCAAATGTTTTTCTGTCCATACAACGTTTTTTTTCCTCCATAATATGTCATTTCAGTTATTTAAATCTCAACGGCATCTTTTATTGTTATATGACAGTCAATACTCAGTAGATGAAATTTCCCAAGCTCAATTAAACTATATTCTAAACTTAATTAAATGGAGAATCAATCCTAGTATCTTCCGCTGCTACGCCTGAAGTTTCATCCCGCACCAAAACTCAATTCAAGCTCGTTCTATAATATATAATCGACTATCTATGATGCATTTAATATCTGATTGGCAACATAGTCAATCTTGGGGTACTGTTTAACCTAGCCGCGTATGAAATTTTAGAGCTGATTGAAAACTTTTAGTGGTTAAATAGTTGTGATCCGTTATATAGAAACACTACTTTTCATCAAAAGTAAAAAGTTACACATCTCTATTCAATCATATTTACTTATACCTTAGAATTTTTTTTTATTTTACCGTCCTATATGTACTATCCTTTTTACTTCTTGTTTGAAAAGAAAATAGTGGAAACTTTAAATTAATGGCGTAACAATGCCTAACCAATACCATAGAAAACTCCCATAAAATCCCAGGGAGATCTTTGGTTGGTGCCTGCCTCATTTAGTTTTACACAACAAAAGTAGAAATTACTAAATATTGGTTTATATATATGTAGAATATATTCATTTGGATTGGACCCACCATTTGCCTCTGTCTATTTTCTCTTATTATAAGATATTTTCGATATTTGATCATGAAGCTGTAATGCTTTCCTTCTTGTTGGTTCTTTTTGGAAGAAAAATGTATTATGTACGCATATATATATATATATATTTATTTTTCTTACTAGTCCAATGTGTAATACGGAGGTTGCATTGTGGGTTATCTTCGCTGTGCTGTAAGAAAATAGAAATAGTATAGGATGAAATCGATAGATTACTTAGATATCACATGTGTTCTATTACGGGTTGATATGCGCTGCCGATGATTGCTGATACAAAACGGTACTAATATTTTCACGGGTAGAGAGAGCGGTGGAAACTGATACTGGAATAGATGAAAAGGTGAAAAAGGTAGTGGTAAAGGATACTGTATGGTAAATTTAGGTCTACTAATCAAACCATACGTGTAGACAACTAATAATACTGTTGATTTTTTTTCTTACATCTATACTGTTGTTATCTAGAAATAATGTAGCTCATATATGTATATTCTGGTTAATTAGGAGATGATTGGTTGTGTTGTAATCTGTTTCTGTAAAATTTATAGAATTAATTTTGTAGATTTTTTTTGATGTGCCTGTATCTTTTTTTTTTTGCTGGAAAAGCTATAAGAAATTTAAAAGTTATTTTAGGAAAAAAATGTGAAAAAATATAACTGTAAAAACTGTAGATTTTATAGAAGACCCATCAAAACACTTACAACATGATTGGTAAACAGATGCTATAAAAATTCTGTAAAAACTGTAAAAATTTCTATAATCCAACTAATTATACATTTAATTAAAACCCCAAAAAACGAGAGAAAACGGAATATTATTAGTGTTGGGGCTAAAATTTATCTAGTTAAGTCATAGCCTTTCACACGTGCAAATTACTCCATACATGTGCTTATATATACATATATACAACAACTTCACGCACAAACACCCCCCAATACCCCCCTGTCTCTCTCTCTCTCTCTCCACTTCCAAGAAGGTGAGTTTCAATTCAACATTCTCCAACTTCTCCAATTTTCTAGGGCTACACCAACTAAATCCTCGTTCTTTAGAATTCAAGAATGCCACTTATTAATGTTTCTTGATCTGGGGTTTTTAAATGTCAAAATGATGTGTATGAATAACCCAAGATCTATAAGTTTACTTACATTCTTTTTGTTAAATACAGTTTGGTGTATATAAACTATATACTAATGTTCTTATTTCTTGATTTGACCATTTTCAGATTTTGATTTTCAGATTAGAAGATGAATATGTTCTCCACAAGATGGTTTTCTGAGCAGGTAAATATATGTGTATCTATCTATCTATCTAAAAAAACATTTGTCGTCATCTTTAAAATCGTGATATTAATATTTGTTGTTTGTGATGATACAGGAATTAGAAGACAATAACATCATTCAACAATATCACATGAACTCAATAGTGGGAGAGATCCATGAAGCTCCACTCACCCTTCCACACTCTTTCTCAACTCTTATGACCACTACCAATGATCCTTCTTATGATGATTTGATGGAAACCAAACCATCAAAAATCCTCAAGACAACTTACATATCACCCAAATTGCCACCACCAACCTCTTTTCCTCTTCCTCCTAATTCAAAGCATCATCTTCCTCATCAGCCTTCCTCAAGAATTCTCTCTTTCGAGAATGCCTCTCCGAATGTTATGGATCATGAGTACTCCCCCACCTATGTAAACTCAATCTTTAACCCCAATGTTGAGGACGAAGTGCCGCCAAACCGGTTAAATGAGCCGACTAATCGAAAAGGGACAAAGAGGGCTCAACCTTTGTATAGAAGCCAATCCACCGCTCAAGATCACATAATCGCCGAAAGAAAACGTAGAGAGAAACTTACTCAACGATTTGTAGCTCTTTCTGCTCTAGTTCCTGGCCTTAAAAAGGTACATACCACATCAAATCTCCCTTCTTAAATAATCCACAAGAACATTTTTGTTAATATTTGAAATTGTGTGTATAGATGGACAAGGCTTCTGTGTTGGGAGATGCACTAAAGCATATCAAATATCTCCAAGAAAGAGTGGGAGAGTTTGAGGAACAAAAGAGAGAACGAAGATTAGAATCAATGGTTCTTGTGAAGAAGTCTAAGCTGATTTTGGACGATAATAATCAATCATCTTCGTCTTCGTGTTGTGAAGATGGCTCCTCGGGCTCAGATCTTCCCGAGATCGAAGTAAGATTTTCGGATAAAGATGTTCTAATCAAGATTCTTTGCGAGAAGCAAAAGGGCCATGTTGCCAAGATTATGGCCGAGATTGAGAAATTTGATTTCTCAATAACCAACTCAAGTGTCTTGCCCTTTGGACCAACACTTGATATCACCATTACAGCTAAGGTATGCATATATATAGTCGGCCACGCACATACATAAACGAAGAACTTGTTCGTTATTTAAGAGTAACACCGCTTAGTGTAAATGTCTTTTTACAGAAGGAAAGTGATTTCGATATGACACTCATGGATGTTGTAAAGAGCTTGAGGTCTGCATTATCGAAGTTCATGTGATTGTTTCAAATTTCATGCTAAACGTTGATTTCTGTGGGAGATTTAGTTGTGCTTATCAAACGTCAGTGGTTTTCTTGATAAGTTTGATTGGAGGTTTTCTTAATTTGTTATCTATATGCCCAAGATTGGAATAGTTGAAGAATCATTCCTTTCATACGTATCGATATTGATTAGGACAATTTTCATTGTTTTGGGTCGGAATTTTTCCGTCTCTTTATGGCTTTTCACCTCCTTTTTATATTGTTATCTGAATTTATAAATGTAAAGCACTTTCATTTGTATAATTGAGTGAGTCAATGTTGATTTTTTCTTTGTCATCTATCTTTCATGCTGTATATGTTTCCTCTTGTGTTATCATTGTACGTCTTTTTAATTGTATACCAAATCACTTTTGTGTTAGTATTTTGTGATGCATCAGCAATCTCGAATTTTTTTTTTGTGTGTGCATATTATCTGTAATGTTTACCTTTTATCTTCTATAAATTTTAGGGGAAACTTCTTTTTGTTCTTTTTTTTTTTTTTACTTTATGAAGCTAAAAAGTATATAACGCGGAAGATAATCAGATATGTGTTTTATCTTTTGGTTCGAGTCAACTTTGATGGATAAAGACTAAAGTAGCTATCGAGCAGCATCGATTTTTCTTTTGCAGAATACTCTCGTGTATTTTATTTGATTAAATATGAAATTAAACGAGCAATAGGACGAAGAAAACAAAAATACAATTAAATAGGGCATCACTTAAAAAATCATCATGATTCAAATTATATCAAGATAATCATGCTGATTAGCTGATAAGACTAATATCCACTTTGCAAAAACATAATTAACGATACTGGGATATTTTCTGAGGAAATATATAGAATACAATATAAGTTGAGTCATTACTATTTAACTATTGGTTTTAAGTTTTTATTAAAATAAAATCTTTCACTATACATTTTATTTTGAAAAAGAGGGTGTTATCATCTCAACCGGACAATGAAGTCAAGGAATGAGATAGGACGACGACCAAGTCTTTTCTTCCGTGTTAGGACAAGAATAGGATACTACTAACAAATTTAGAAAATTCATGGATTAGGAATGTGGATAACCTCTCTTTCTTTCAATTATTATTAAAAAATATTTTAAATATCTGTTATATAAAAAAACGTTTTAAATATGTAACTCCAAAATGAAATGAAAAGTAATAGTTTAGTGGTTTTTCTGTGATCCCCTTATAATATATACCATTCAATAGTTTTGCTGCAGTAGAAGAGTCTCATGATGAAAAATATGCATGAACAAATGTTCGTTTCTTAGCATTTGTTATATTTATTTCGTTTGATTGGTCTAGTTGTTTATTGTTATCATTTGAAATCTATTATAGTCAAACTTCAATAAATTTGGTAAGTTAATAATTATTATAAGTTTTTTTGGTAGTAAAAATTAACAAAATTGGATAAAATAATAAAATTAGAATTCTTTATATAAATATATAAACCGAATAAAATTTATTCAACATGTTTGAAAGTGCTCAAAATATTCAAATTACGTAAATTAGGTAAGAAATATTAATAAATTCTAGTTCATTTAAAAAAAAAAATGGAGTAGGATTTTGGGTTTTGGTTCGGATCACCCCATATATTACATACTGAGCATTATACATTCTGATATATTTTTCTAAAACTGAAACCCAGTAAAATCGAATTTTTAGGGTTGGATTTAGATCCGAGTTTTGGATTTAAAGTACTTTTGCCCTTTCCAATCAGGTTCAATCAGATTGCGAATTTAAAATACTTTCCGTACAACCCAATCGACTTCTATTCGCAGGATCGTATTCTATAAATTTCACTATAATGGGAGCAAGGAATTATGTTTCAGCAGATTTTTTTTTTTTTTTGAATGAAGTTTTAGAAAACTTTTCAATGTCTCTTCATAGTTCACGATTCATAATACTAAGTTTTGATTCCATCCTTCACGTGTTTCATGGAATCTAGGTCGCTGTTATAACCCCAAATGTTTCCATCCTTCACGTGGCAACTCACCTATTTTTTTTTTCTTTCGTCATTTGTGTTAATTCTCTCTGCCTTCTCGTCCGTCAGTCAGGCACGGCTGATAGTAAAACCAGTATTTTGATTTGAGCTTTTCTCAACAAGGATATTAAATTGATTTCTGAAGGAAAGTTATAAAAAGAAGAAGAATAAAACAAATAAAAAGAACGAGCAAATTCCTTAAGAACCGGGTTACCAAATACATATTAAATTGAATTTACAACGTGGGATATAACTATTTTAGTATATTCTTGTTTACGGGCTCAATGAAGTCAAATCAATGTGAAACCAATCATATCTCTGCGGAGTTCGGATATGCCGTTGTTGAGTCCAAATAACTCAACGGTAATATGTAGCCAGTTTTGTTCAGTATATTTTGGGGCAAAGAATGATATTGCTTAAAATTTCTGTCGTTCTATACAAATCTAAAATTAAAAGAGATTTTAATCAAGAAACTCAAATTAAGTAAATACTGTAAATATTTTACATTTCAACTGTGATGATGAGTAGCAAATTTTATTTTTATCAACTGAGTTATACAATCCGAAAATGGGAAAAGTGGTTCAACTCAATGACGAAGTACTCTTAGGTCTTACCAATACGGCAATACCTAATTAAGAAGTAACTTTATAATTATATGATGATAAAAATATATTTAAACAAGAACATGACGCACCGTCGAGCTTTGTCCTGAGTGTTATATGATATTTTTTGGACGACGTATCCTGTCCAGATCGCACTAGCAAACCATAACCATTACATCACTTTAGCCTACATTATATGTAAGAGTTATGGTCTAGTGTTTATTTCATCGCTTAGACTACCTAGGGAAAGAACCTTTCAACCGAACTCGAGAAGGTCAAAAGAAAGACATTACGTCTCATCAAATGTTATTAAGAGTATTTACAAGAATATTTACCAAAAAAGAGTATTTACAAAAATTCTAAAGTACTACTAGTATAATATAGTATTCATTGGTTGCAATAGTGGTGAATATTAAAGAATGTTAGACTATGTTTGAACTAATGAGTTTGATTTGGTTGATCCTATCTACTATCTAAACGCAATATCTTCTTTCCTTCTCACCCATATGGCTTCTCACTCAACAAATGCATGTCCTTTATTAGGCGTGGGGCTATAGATGGGATAGATTGGTTGTTAGTTTGTAGAAAAGTAGAAGTGGTTATCACATACACTGATACACATATGGAATTACGTAGAAAAAGCGATAATATTGCTTATCATAAATCCTCTGGAGTTCATAAAGCGGAGATAATTACTTATGTTTATGGTGGTTTTCGGTTCGGTGGCTAATTTGTAGCAATTTTTGGATATGAAATAACTATGTTTGTATTTTGTTTTTCTTGTTTTTGTAATGGATAAGTGTATTAGTAGTAAGCTGTAATAACAGATTGGCGACATATTTTTTTAAAAATCACTAATTCATCATTATATCCCGTGCCACAGAATGAAAAATTAGTCGCGCTAATGAATACTGGCAGTTAATAGTCTGTTATAAGAAGGAGCAGTAAAAAAGGAATCACGTGTTTCATGGCACTCTAGTTGCTTTTAAATGCAGAACATTTTTTAAGTTAGGACCTAATCACCAATCATAAAACACTATATAATTACATTATCATCTTAATATATATATATATATATATATATATAATACATTAGTTTTAAAAAGTCGACATCCATATGGTATGACGATTCCCTCTATATAATATATCACGTACGAAAGTCTTTATAAAGTAGCCAATCACATTACATTATTGAAATAACAACAAAACTACGTAATACGTTGAAAATGGGGAAGTACTAATTTCGGAATGTATAAAAATGAAATGAAAACGTGCTCTACATATGAAATAGCTATAAATCTATAATGTGAAACTATAAATGAACGTGCATGGTCAAAATCATACCACTCGAATATTTTTTATAGAATGAACGTTTAACGTTTGGCTTTTTGACAATATATTCAAATTTCAGTTAAATAAAATCGTGTTTTCCTCTCTGTTTCAAGTAGTCTTGCCTCTCTTTTTTTGTCAAAATACATTTCATTAATATTTTCTCTCTATAAATATCAGTTATTTTCACACATTGAAAATGAAGCCACCGAAAGATCGGCACCAGGTGTGCTACATCACGTGATGTCACGTGCACGTAATTAAGCCCATAGCTTAAGTATTGATTGCTCGACGACGATTGGGCTACCTTTTTGGGCTTATTTACAGACCCAATTTCTCCACGTCGAAAATCCAACCAAAACTAGAAAAAAAAACAATTTCATATTCTAAACCGAACACAAAAATTACTAAACCGAATGATCCGGTTTATTTAAAAAAAGGCAAAAAGTGAAAAAAGAAGATGTTGAACGATTCAAGCTTGGTACGGAAAACATGCTAACAAGAGAACAAATCTTATCTTCATGAGGTCATAGAAGTGTTGATCGGAGAACGGAAAAAAAGAACATAGGGAAAATGACCAGGAAAGAGGTGGTGGTGGGCGTCACTGCTGCAACGGTTACTGCGGTTGCAGCGGCTGTAATAATTGGTCGGTGGATGCGGAGGAAGGAGAGGCGGAGGCAACAGACACAGAGAATTTTGAGGAGATTCGCTAGAGAATGCGCCACGCCGGTTTCGAAACTGTGGGCTGTGGCAGACGCTTTGGTTGGCGACATGACCGCCTCTGTCGCCGCCACCACCACGGCCGAGTGTTGCGGTTCCCTCAACATGCTCGTTTCATTCGCCGGTTCTC
>KE155540.1:0-25220 GCA_000411075.1 Sisymbrium irio | reverse complement strand
AAAATGACCAGGAAAGAGGTGGTGGTGGGCGTCACTGCTGCAACGGTTACTGCGGTTGCAGCGGCTGTAATAATTGGTCGGTGGATGCGGAGGAAGGAGAGGCGGAGGCAACAGACACAGAGAATTTTGAGGAGATTCGCTAGAGAATGCGCCACGCCGGTTTCGAAACTGTGGGCTGTGGCAGACGCTTTGGTTGGCGACATGACCGCCTCTGTCGCCGCCACCACCACGGCCGAGTGTTGCGGTTCCCTCAACATGCTCGTTTCATTCGCCGGTTCTCTCCCTTCAGGGTAAACAAAAAGTCTTCAAATCAGAATCCTCGGTTTTAGACGGAGAGTATTAAATGACCGTTAATCGCCGTGTGTTTAACTTGTAGGGAAGAGAAGGGGGTGCATTATGGAGCTAACTTGCGAGGCAAGGAACTTCTACTATTACGTGGAACTTTAGGAGGTAACGAAGAGCCTATTTCCGATGTACAGAAGCAGGAGATTCCAATCCCTGAGGATGTTTTAAACGGCTCTTTCAAGGTATGTATACATCATTTCTTGGATTACACGTTACCTTACTTGAAACCAACTGAAGTTTATTTTGGATTTAGGAGTTGTGCGATTTCATATCCTTGGAGCTAGTTAAATTCATTGGGATGAATCCTGGCGAAGAGACAGAGGAAGTTAAGAATCTCGGGGTTACGTTGACACGCTATGTCGAGCAGATTGGGTCAGGTTCGATCTCGGCGATACAGAAAAAGAGTTTAGCAGATGATGATGATGAAACCGTTTTGAAGGAATTTTTGAATGATATGAATCAGTCATTGGAGAGACACGGTCTGAAAATTCGGATGAACATGGCGCTGGTAATCTCTGACTAATCATTGGAGATGAACCACTATGAAGATTAATCTCTGACTATTTTTTTGATGATGTGATGAGAATCTTGTCTTTGGGATCAGGTGGATGACACGATAGGAGAGTTGGCTGGAGGAAGGTACTATCACAAAGAAACTGTGGCTGCAGTCACTTTAGGTATGGGAACTAACGCTGCTTACATCGAGCAAGCTCAAGAGGTTTTGAGATGGAAATCCGCGACACCAAACGATCCACAAGAGATTGTAAGTATGTTTTCAATTACATTGATCTACAAGTAATAAGACATTCAAAGTTATCATATCAAGTGATTGTACAAGATACGATTGTATAGGTTATTAGCACAGAGTGGGGAGATTTCAGATCTTGTCATCTTCCTGTAACAGAATTTGATGCTGCTCTTGACGCAGAAAGCTTGAATCCTGGAAGCCGCGTAAGAACACATATCGATTAGTTCTCTCTTAATTAGGCTTTTGTTACAAACTCATGTTTTGTGTTTTTGAGAATCTTGGTTACTCTTGTCTCAGGTGTTTGAGAAGATGGTGTCTGGAGGATACTTAGGGGAGATAGTGAGAAGAGTATTGCTAAGAATGTCTCAAGAATCTGCTCTATTTGGGGATATACTGCCTCCAAAACTCCAAATTCCTTACAGTTTAGGGTACCTAGTAAACTTTATAAGACTCTTATACAAAACTATATAGATTATCACAATGCAAAGGACAATAAGTGGATATCTCCCATATGTTCAGGTCGCCTGATATGGCTGCGATGCATCAAGATATATCTGAAGGGCGGGAGATCGTAAGCAAAAAGCTCAAGGAAGTTTTTGGGGTAAGTGTATCATAAGACTTGTATCTTCAAGTAAGCAAATCTTGAATCTGTACTTGTCTGAACTCGCATATGTATATATGTATTAACCTGCAGATCATGGATTCAACTGTTGCGGCGAGAGAAGTGGTGGTTGAAGTGTGTGATGTAGTCGCGGAAAGAGCGGCCCGTGTGGCAGGAGCAGGAATAGTTGGCATGATAAAGAAGCTGGGAAGGTTAGAGAAGAAGATGAGCATAGTGATAGTTGAAGGAGGATTGTATGATCATTACAGGGTGTTTAGAAACTATCTTCATAGCAGTGTTTGGGAAATGCTGGGAGACGAGTTATCAGACCATGTCGTCATCGAGCATTCTCACGGTGGATCCGGTGCCGGAGCACTTTTCTTTGCTGCTTGCGGCAGAGTCAATATCTAAAAGCGGATATAATCTTGTTTCCTTTGTCCTGATTCTATTTCTATCTTAACGCTGTCTTCTAATATATATAATTTTTTTCAATAATTGTTACGTTTTACTTGTAAGAGAAACTATAAAAGTAGTTAGTTTTTATATTGATCAACGTTAAACATGTGAATATGATCTTGGACGATTTGGATGATGCTTTGTGAGCCACCCACTCTGTTGTGTGAGTTGTGACTTGTGACCAAAGTAATAATAATGCAAATGCAAGTAATGGGCTTGCATAACATAAAGGCCCATTGGGCTTTATAAGTAATGTTGGATTTTAGGGTCAGCGACTTGTGATTTAGTACAGTGAGTCACATTTGTGTTTCTTCCTCTTACACAACAACACAGTTCCAGAGAAAAAAGAGAGATATCTGGAGAATGGCGACGGCGATTATACGTTCAGCTCTTTCCCGAGCAGCGATCGGCGTAGCTCCGAGGACATCCGTTGCTCCCAAGCGTAGATTTTCATCTTCCGCCGGTCATGACGATGCGTGTACATACATCTTTCTCCTCTCTTTCTCTCTTATTCCGTTGTTAGATTTCCCTCTACGGTTCTTAGATTCGTCTCGATTTTACTCAATACTGAAGATTTGGTAGATTCCCTCCTTCTGAATTGATATAAAGTTTATGTCTTTTGCATTGATTGGATCGAGCGATTGGTCAATTTGGAGATTCGATGTTGTTCCTTTGAATCTTGAGTTTTGTCGGATCAACAAAATCTTTAACTTTTCATTGGTTAAGTACTATTGATCCATTTGTTAACCATAAAGTCTTGATTTTTTCTTTGTTAAACAGATGAAGCAGCCAAGTGGGAAAAGATTACTTATCTAGGCATTGCTAGTTGCACTGCTCTAGCCGCATATGTTTTATCCAAGGGTCATCATCACGGCGATGAACCCCCGGTAAGCTTTCTCTTTGCAACACTTGCTGTATTGATTTGGTCTTTTAGCTTTCCAGAGCAATGTGTATAAAGTGTAAAATGAGTTTATAGATAGATGAAGTTGTTTTGCTAAAGCTGCCCTTATGTCTTCTTTGTTACAGGCCTATCCGTATATGCACATCCGCAACAAGGAGTTTCCTTGGGGTATGTTACTTTGATGAATGTCTCTTTAATCTTTGCTTCTCCTATTGAAACCTTTAGAGGTCATTAAAGATTACGCATAAGTCTTTGATCTAATCCACACCGGTTTTCTGAAAGTTTTAGTCGTTCTATGTTGATCTTCTCAGGTCCAGACGGTCTGTTTGAGGTGAAGCACAACGAAGGGCACTGATATGTTGCGTCTTCACTAATAATTTCTTCTTTTTCACTTGAAAAGCTTAATGCTTATCGTCTTTGTTTTTACTTTGTCAACCTATTTGCTGTTCCAAGCTCCTTTCATTTGTCGGGAAATAAGAATAATACTCTTTTTTTTGTTATATTCAATGACTTGTGTTTTCCTCGGATCTCTTGTGATACTATTCTCAATAACAAAAGAGATGACTTTATTCATAACAAGATATTGAGACAGAACTAGTGATAAGAGTATAATACATATTGCTTAGTTTCAAAACTCAGTACTACTACTAATTGGGAATTAATCCCCGTGATATGAAAAGTATTATAGTATGTATACATTACATGACAACTTTTGTTAAGAACATTACTCAGCAGCGACTTTGTTGTTAGTCAATTCATTGCTGGACTCCGGAAGAGTTTTCAGATCAGTTTGAGTATCCTTAGCATCTTGAGGATGTTCTTGATCGTTCTGAGACTTCTCTGTTTCGCCATTGTTGTTGTTTTTCTCTTTGTCCGATTCTATTTTTGAAGTGTCGTCCCCTGTTTCTTTTTTAGCAGAATCTGATTTGCTTTGCTCGTTGCGAGATTCACTCTTTTTGCTTTCATCAGTTTTTTGTTCATCACTCTTCTCTTGGCCGTTTGAAGAATTAGTAGATTCCACCTGCTCAAGTTTCTTCTCGCTGTTGATGTTTTCCTTTTGCTGAGATTCTGAGGACTCTTCTTTCTCACTTTTCTCGGTTACTTTGCTCTCACTCTCCTCTTGAGACGAAGAAGATTCTACTTTCTCCTTTTTCTCAGTTGCTTTCTTTTTATTCTCCTCCTCTTGAGACGAAGACTTTACTTTCTCCTTTTGCTCAGTTTCTTTGTTTTCATTCTCCTCTTGAGACGAAGACTCTTCTTTCTCCATTTTCTCAGATACTTCCTCTTTACTCTCCTCTTGGGATGAAGACTCTTCTTTCTTCTTTTGCTCGAGTTTTTCTTCTTTACTTTCGCCCTGGGACGAAGACTCTTCTTTCTCCTTGTTCTCGGACTCTTCTTTTTTACTTTCCACTTCAGATGAGCGTTCAGAAGACTGTACCTTTTCCTGCTCCTCTTCTTTCGTTTCTTGATAACCAGTGGATTTCCCGCTCTCATCTCCATCGCTGCTCTTTTCAGTTGCATTCGAAATTGAGTGGTTACTCTCAGGCAACTCACCATTAGAATCAGAGAACCCCTTCTCCAACACCGCACTCTCACTCTCATTTCTTGTTTCATCAGACTCGTTACCACGTGATGAACTAGTGTTCTCCTCTGCTTCTGTCTTTGTCTCTTGTTGCTCACCATTATCACTACCACTCTCCCCATTTCCCTCGGTTGTCTTCGAAGAAACATTCTTCATAACAGAATCTTTAAGCTCTTCAATCTTTGGACCCGACTCGTCTTCATGGAAACTGACAGTCTCAGTACTGTTAGATTTACCTTCTTCCTCCACTTCCACTTTTCCACCCTTCTTATCATCCACCTCATGCACCACCTCACTAGACGCATCATCTCCTTTGTAATTCTTCTCTCTAGCTTCTTCACTACTCGTCTCGTTTCCACCTTCACTCACATCATCACTCACCTTCTCGCTTTCATCATTCCCTGTACCTTCCGTTTCCTTCTCATGACTCCCTTCTACCGCTTTCTCCTCGCCTCTTTCCTCCTCCCTCTCTAAAATCTCATCACCTTCATTCTTGCTGCTTCCATCTTCCATTTCGTCTTTCACATCCCTCCTCGCTGTCTCCTCAATTCTAGGGTCAAGACCTTTCCTCCCAAGCTTGACAACATTATCTGGAACAACAATCTTTGCACTCTCCTCAAACACATCCTTCTTCTTTTCAAACGAATGCTTCATCTGATAAATGAGCCATATCCCCACACCAAGCAACAGAGTCAACTGAAGACAGTGTTTCACTTTCAATCCCTTTGATCTCTGCCCTCTTCTTGGCGATGATCTAACCATTCTCCTTTCTTTCTTTCTTTACTTCAAAAAAAGGCCAAATTTTTCAGAATAACCACAAAAAAAACTCAAGAGGATCGGATTCAGTAAAAACATACGAGCTGAGATATGTTCAAACCAATACAAAACTCTTTCTAAAGTAATAATATGAACAAAGCGGCGGAAAATTCGAGAAAATAAAAATAAAAATAGAAACTTTACCTGGAAAATAAAAAGAAGATGACTTTGTGATTTCCTTCAGAGAATGTGAAAATGGAAAGATCAAGTGTGAATGAACCAGTGTGTGTGAGTTCTTGGATCTAGAGAAAAAGAGCAGTAGAGTTCCCGTCAATATAACGTCAACAACTTTCGTGCTTTCCTTAAATTACAAACTAATTGCAGAAACCCAAAGAAGAAACATAAAACAAAAACTATATTCCCAATTGGGAGGAATATATTTCAAAACGACGTCGTCTCTCCAGTTCCTTTCTTTTCCGCTGACGTCGTTTCCCTTATTTTATAGGCTTTGTAAATTAGTTTTTGTTAAATTAAGCCCAAATAGGCCCGTGGTTTAGTTTTAGGCCCGTTATGAATTTGACATCCAACGGTAAAAATGATTAACAAAAAACCAAAAACTACAATCGCAAAATTACAACGAGGTAATAAGTAACAGGCATTTTGACAAATTAGGCACGTGCCTCAGACGATCGCAAACGAAAAAACTTTGATTCTCCGAACATCTAAGCTCGTTTACTCGTGATTTGTCAGAATTAGCTGTCTAACTCATTTGTTACATAGATTAAAAACTTCTAGCCGTAACCAGTAAAATATAGGACCAGACCGGACTATACTGCAAATTACAGCTTGTATTGACGCTTCTATGTGCAATGAGTCTTCGTCAAGCCGATATATGGTCCCATGAAAGTGCCCTTACAATGACCTAATTCCTCCACTCACGCAAACGTTTGGTTTTTACTTTTTATACTACATTTCATTTATTTAAAATACAGCCCCGATTTGTAGTTTACATCATCATTTTATATGGTTAAGGGTGATTAAACAAAATATTATGCAGAAACACATTTCTGATCCGTTCTACTGTTTTTTTTTTAAATGGACTAGTTGCACAAAAGTAAAATCAATACCTAAATAAATATAACCCAGTTGCTTTAGCCTAACCAAATCACGTGTGTATACTCCTATTTTTATTGTAGTCTTAATGATGTTTCATCTTATAGTGATGGTACTTGAGGCATGCAGGTTTTCTTTGCTGCATCTATTATGACCTTTCAACGAGTTTTAAGAACTTTTAATTTCAAAATTCCCAACCCATGTAACTTTTAAATCATGTACGTACTCATCAAGTACCTCGTACTTTTCATGCATATAAGTATAGCAGTAGATCGACCAATCTAAATTTATTATATTGTTGGATATTTTTCATGACTTGAGCTAGCTATGATGTGATTGTGAATCTGTGATGTTATAGTGGTACAAATGTCATGGTGGAGGCTATACCATATATTCGAAGTGTTGTCATGGTGTGCGGCTGTGCGCATATATTACGTTTATAATTAACCACTGGTATGTTGATAATAATGTAGAATCGGGGACTAATCCACGTTGTGCATAGACATAACTAAATTAAACGATTAACCAACAATTCATCCTATAACAAAGAATATAAAAAATCAATATACACATTGAACAAATGAACAATATAGATTAGGGCACTGATAAAAACACAAATTTAAAACATTGTTTAATATCAATATACATGATAAACAATATACATATAAACATTTGAGATGTGGACAAAAAAAAGACACATTTGAGACGTGTTTGCTACTGCGTGTACATATTCATATCCAATTTAAAGACCAAAATCTATAATGGACCATTGAAATCTCCTCCACCTTTTTGCTCCTGTAAGATTTGTCTTCAACTCTTTGAATATAGTTATTCTGTGCATCATTTAAATTATTTTTATGTAGATTAAAAAATAATATATTGATATATTTGACAAAGATAATATTATATATATATAATGCTTAAATGAACTTTCTATACTGTAACAAATAACTATGTGTTGTAAAAGACTGGATTTATATCGTATGTAACAGAGTAAGAATATATATATATAATGCTTAGATAAACTTTCTATGCAGTAAAAAAATTACTTTATATTGTAAAAGACTGGATTTAAATCCGGATATATGCCGTACGTAACAGAGTTATCTAATGATGTAATATAGTTGACCATTGATCCATATTATTTGCCGTAATAATATAATATATTACCATCTCGTATACGATCTCATATATTACTTCAGTGGAGCGGTGGAGGCATTAACCACCTCATGTATTATGATGAACAAAGGTCTGTGTCGTACAAGAACAATGAATGAGGTATGGAGCAATGAACTTCAAAATAGATCATTGAAACAGAGAAAGTGGTTATGGATATGTCCAAAATGGCTCCACGTGATTGTACCTTGTCAACTCTGTGCTTTAACGATTTTCTCTCCAATGGTTTAATCTCTAAGCCTTTTTTTACATTGGTCGATATATTTTTTTAATTGCACCCATAGTTCCAAGGAAGTGCTGCAACAGATAAGAGATCGAAAACAGTTAACTAAACGGTAAGAAACAGAGAGATGGGAATGGCCAAAGTATTTTCTGCTTTGGAACTCTCATTTTTCTTCCTTCTCTGTCTCTTCTTTTGGGTCTTTTCATTTTGTCACTTTGCTTTTAATGGTTTCATCGATCGTGCGACAATGTGCAATCAATCTCCTATAAACAAATAGCATTGTTCTCTCAAATTTATACACATTTTATGGGAAGGTAACTTCTTGAAATCTGTCGGCGGTACATAGATATTGATATTCCAAAACAACGATTTATTAGTGACGGACAAAAATTATCACAAAAAAAAATTGACTGAGGGATTAGCGATGCTAAATTGTTTCGTTTAAAAGCAAAACTTTAGCAACAAAAAAAAACAGAATCGAGACGAGTTTTACCACAGAACTCACCCAACTATGATTCTGCAATAGCAAACGCAGATTGCCTAAGCTCTTGAAATAAAATCATTTATGAGTGTTCATTTTTCTGTAGTAACTTGGATAAAACTAGCAAAAAGAATTTAACAATGTCAATAAGTTGAATCAAACTATGATAAATATTACAGATTGTTATTGGATCGAACCAAGTATAAAAGCGTATTCTATTCTCCATCGAGTTTTAGACGATATGCCCATATTAGGATAACGTGTCTTACAAATCTCTGTAAGTTAAATATAATGAGTCATTTTGAAGATATCATATTATATATCAGAAGGCTGGAGCGGCGTTATCGTTGGGAAGATTAGTTAAATCGGTAGCACTGTAGCAGGCGTGTACTGACTCTGATTGACACTTGGGTCTCCACCGAATTCCAAATATGTTTACTTATTATTCAACTATTGAGTTGCACTATTAAGTAATAAATGAAAGTGAAAACAAACAAAAAATGGAGGAAGTAAAGTCATTCAAAGGAAAAACAGTAGAGAGATTCAAGACTGTTTGCTTTGCTTGATTTGTGAAATTAGTAAACCCCACAGACACAAACACATATCTTCTCCCTTTTGTTTTGTCACTTCCCTGCCTCTTTCCATATGATCAATCCCATCACCTCACACTCATCAATTTTCTCTATGGATAATAATAGTCTTTGTCCCAATCTTATTTTAGTTTTACATGTTTATGCATATATCCCATATGTTAAGTCGGACTTATAGCCCATAAGTGGAAATTGACAATTGACTTAAAGTAGGCTCAATAACCATTATTTCATAATATAGATGCTGATTTTACATTTAACTGGTTTCAATCCATAAACAGGATAAATAAAATTGTATATACATTACTTTTTCTGCCTCTGCTCAATTAGTCAAAAATATCTCATTTAGCTTTTTGGTTTCAGATGTTCTTGTTTCTTCTGCCTCTGCTCAATTAGTCAAAAATATCCTATTTTGTTTTTTGGTTTCAGATGTTCAAAAATATAAGGATGTTATTTGAAGTAAATAAATCACAAGTGGTTGTCATATTAATTAATCCTTCAAAGTAAAGAAACAAGTACTAGGATACAGAAAATCACCAGTGGTCACTAAATAAATTAATCCTATTTGATAAAAAAAAAAAAAGTACAACCCAAAATCCAATGCGAATGACATAATCGTTAACACGGCGACGTTTGACGACTGCAAAACGGCTGATTATTTGTCCGTCATCTATGGAACTTTTTAAATATTTTTACATCATCTTATGGATATATGTATCAAACGTATCTTTGTCTGTTTTTTCAAACCAGCAATAATTTACAAAAGAAATATAAACCAACAATAATTCAAAACATAATCCGATACACAATTATATACATGCATAAGGTATTTACATATATGTATACGTACGTGTGTGATGTAACTTTCATCCATAAAATTGGTATTTGTCAGAATCATCTTGAAAATAGGTTTCCGTGCGTTCTCTTTACGATGCGTGTTCTTCTAATAATATATCCATTGTCGACTTTAAAAAGATTTTACTTTCACGATCTGTAAAATCAAAATCTTAATAACTATCTATAATAAAAGTAAATCAGTTTTTTTGGATAACATAAAATTTTATTTATCTCTGTTTTTTGATAACTACACTATAATAAAAAACGTCATCAGAATCAAAATAACGTAGAATTATCAGAAACTCTGAAGATTACAACTAAAGCATATATATGTACACAGAGATTTTAGAATTTAAGCCCAAAAGAAAAAAGAAAAAAATTGTCGATCAAAAGTAAGAAATTTCTTCAAGGGTTATATATAGAGTTACCACATTTGCATTTCCAGCTCATGGGTTTATAATTAGTACTGTCGTCTCCTCTGGTGTAATCAAGATTAACAATCTCAGATGAAGAAGAAGAAGAAGAAGGTGAGTGAAGCTTTGTTTGAGGATTTGTAGGAACTTGTATTGCTTCACAGTGTCCACACGAGCGGCATCTAACTCTCTCACATCTTGGTGGTCTTGATCCAATTAAACCTCTCATCATCATCTTCTGATATTGATCTCCTTTCTGTGTTACATTAGTGTTATAGTTAAAATCAATTTATTTGGAAAAAAATCAAAACAGAGGAGGTTGAAGAACTGTACCTTAGTGGCTTCATGCGAGTTTGGCTCTGGTCTACCTGAAAATGTCATAAGAAGTAAAGAACAATTAAGATTTTAGAAATGTTTGTTTGAAAATATGGAAATGTGACATTGACCCATTTACCATTTGCGATTATACTGAAATGGGTCGAATTAAGAATCAGCAAAATCAGTAGACAGCTTGACATTTTGCTGCACAACGCCATTTTCAGACACTAGTTCGGCTTGCAGTTTACAGGAGAAACAATTAGACTTTCCCTCTCTCTCTTCTCTTTTCTCTCTATCTCTCTGCGTATTGATGTGAAGAGGAAGATTTTTGTAAGTAGAGAAGAAAAAGGAAAGTGACTACCCTTCGAAGGGCAAAAAAACTTTTCCTAAACTACACTACACGCACGGATATATATGCACGTAAGCGTTGTATATGACTTGACAATCAATATATATATATAATCTGTTAATATGAATATTATTAATACCTGTTTTTGTATCATCACATCATCAAAGATATGTATAGAGGAGTCAGTATTTGAAGAAGAAAACTACAAAATCTATCGGGACCTCCATATTTTATAGAAATTGTTTAAATTAAATTATGATGAATAGTTTTACGGGAGACAGATTCTATTAAATGTGTATGTATAGTTTGATACTTATGGCTACAAGTGTCCAATAAAACAAAAATCAGGTGAAAAAGAAATTACGTAGGTACAAAAGAGCAGGATGAATAATCGATTCGAAGTAAAAAGAACAGTTAAAATATCAAATATTTAACCAAATAAAAAAGACTAAAATACATAAAAGAGACAAAAACGATTAAAGTTTTCGAGGACGACAAAAATATATTGAATAAAATTAGTTTTAAAAAGAGACCATATAAAATCCCTTAAAAAACAAGAAAATTGAAACGTATTTAGCAAAAAAAAAACAAGAAAACTGAAATGAATTTTGTTATTTTTTGTAAACACAAAATAAAATATATTCAAGGTTTCTACCGAGAACTGACGTTCCATCACAGCTGTTTCGATTTGATTTGTTTATTCTAAAATACTTTATAGTATATTTTAGAATTTTGTTTCTTTTCACTATTTTTTATATAATAATCGAAAATTGGAGTTGCTTTTTGAGTTCTGGTTTCTGCGGTTTCTTGTGGTAATAGACTGACTGGAGCAGTAAAAGGACCCACCTCACCTGACCGGCCAATACCGTGCGTCCTTGCCTTTTCGTATTCTTCTATCCAAAATTTACTTGTATATATGTACATTATTTAAATAAATAAAATTTTATACAGAACTGTGTCAACACGTTTCGCTCACTCTTCCAATTTCTTTTTCCAATGATTAAAACAATTATATTCTCAATTGCTATGTGCAGTTAACCGCTGTTAAACATTTTCTTTTTAATTAAAGATTAAAATATTAAATTTTTCAGAATATTTTAGAAAAGGAGTATTTGTCTAAATCAGTAGTTGGCACACAAAAAAAAAGACTAAATCACTAGCGAAAGTGAGCATTTGACGTGGGCTGCCTATTCTACTGCAACATTCGTATAATTTTAGCCGGTTTGTCCTACATGTGAGTTCGAATCCAGGTTGGGCTAGGTGGTTACTAGAGGTCCTCCAGAAGAGAGGATACAGCCCAAATATATAGAAAGAATGACCCATGATTGTGTTAACGATATCATGGGCCAGTTATAGGCCAATTATCCACTTACGGAGACCCAATAGATTGGATAGTTCCTTAACCCATCCGATTTATATTTTTATACAGTAAACACAAAATAGGCACAACCTTTGTATTTCACCAATTCTCTCTTTAAAATATGTGGAAAATCCAAAAAAAAATTAAAAGACATATATTAGTTTATTAGTTACATATATATACAATAGCTTTTTCCCGGTATAGCTCAAATCAATTTATTGTCGGCCGTGCTATGTTTACTGTTTGACAAGTACGACAAGAAAAGGTGGGTAGCATATTTAATCAGTATCGTCTCTATAATGGAATGGTAAAATCATTCAAAGACATGACATTAATTTTGGGTTAAACTTAAATAGATTTGTTTGATGAAATTTATGGAGACCATCAATTTCTTGTCCATAGTTCTTAATTCCATGTGGGTTTGTCCATAGTTGTGTGTCCTTCCAGATTAATTAGTCTTAATTGTTAAATTTGATAACTATCGTTTTCATGCAAAAACTCCAGGGTGTATTACATTATTAGACACAATAGCGCTTATCGTAGCCAAAATAGATATTGCATCAGATCGAAATCACAAAATCATCAACTTGTTGCATGGGTTTCAAAAATTTTATGATAATGTGAGCTTCGAAAAGAAAATTTGAGATCTATTCAGGATATGATGCTCTTAGAGCTTAGAGCTCCTTTTAACGCAAATGCGGTTGGTATATTTAAAAAGTTTTATTTATGTTAAAGTGTATTCGAACGAAATTATGGTTAAAGAAGCTATATATAACAAAAATGGGCATATGTGTGTATAAAATTCAAAGTCTCAATTTAAAATTAAAAAAAAAACAACACATCGAATATACGTCTTAACACAAAATTTACAAAGTGCTTTCTATATATAGTTTAAACCGGCTTTGTCCTAACTCCCAAATGAACTAAGCCAATCAAATTAAAGCTTACTCTTCGATATATGAACTTAGTTAGGATTGGAGTTTCAGAACTGAAGTTTCAGAATTCTTTATTTATATAATTCTTACGATGATATAAATAAAGATTGGGATATGAACTATTCAACGCACACGACTTGTGTGGTGTGGTCCGTGTGGATAAGAAAACGAAAGTTAATAACCATATATTATACATATACATATCCCTACTCTGTCTCTCACGCCTCTCCACATTTAACAAATTTCACATTTTCATTTTCTCATGATAAATTAAAATGCCCATGTACGATCACAAATATAAACTATACCACAGCTATTATGATCAAAGCAACTAAAATCTTATTTTTTTGCTAAGAGAATAATTTTTTTAAGAGCAAAATAAACAAGGAAAAGAGGATATGTGAACTAAATTACGACTTTGAACTTGCCATCACAAGGTTGACAACAAACAAAGCTGTCATCTCGCTCGTCACGAATCAAAAAAAAAGTAAGTAACCATTACGATTTTACGTTAGGGTTTCAATTTTTGCGATATTGAAATCTCCTTTTGTTGTGATACAAAACTACCAAAACTAACTTTATGTTGGGATATACTTACAAATAAATTTATAATATAAGATACGATTATAAAGCAGTGAAGTGAAGACACGTGTCTGAAGGAGATAGGCACCGCGCGTATCAGTTCTGTCCGTTGGTGAAATTCATCTGCTTCAATCATTGAGAGAGCCGATAAAAACTATTTTTATCACAATGTACTGGAATCAGATTTTTTTTTTTATTCTTTGAATAATACTTGCTTCACTTGACATGAAGAAAAATATAACAATATGATTAGTTTTACCAAAAAGTGCATGAAGTAAATTAAATTCAAATAGTAACAAAAAAGAGCGAAAGAACAGGAAGATTTGGGAAAGAAAATAAGACATATTCTCTGAAAATTAAAACATATTGATAACAAAAAAAATAGAAAAGTGGTAGACCCAAAAATTTTGAGATGATCGATTAGGGGTCAGCTTATTAGCTGTTCTGAAAAGCTAAGCTGTAAATGATACATTCCCCAATTAATAGAGCAATAATCATACATACATTTAACTGCATGCGTCTCTCTATAAATATGGCTTCGATCAAACCCATCTTCATTACTCTACAACTACAAAGCAAACAATGGTGGTGTCGCTCTTCTCTGCAAGAAATGCTTTCTTAATAAGCATATACTTATTTTTAGCATTGTACCCGCCGGTTTTGAGTAGACCGGCTAAGTTTGCGGATGACTTCAGGATCACATGGTCCGATGCTCATATCACTCAAATCGATGGAGGAAGAGCCATTCAGCTCAAACTGGACCCTAATTCAGGTTCTTACATTAATTAAATATAATTAATTTGTGAGTTCATATATCTTCAGTTCCATATTTTAAATGTTATGTCAACATTGGTTTTAGGATGTGGGTTCGCTTCGAAAAAGCAGTATTTGTTTGGCCGCGTGAGCATGAAAATCAAGCTCATCCCCGGCGATTCAGCAGGAACAGTTGCTGCCTTCTATGTAAATTTATAGACAAATGTTTAGTTTGTGTTACTATACATTTCAAAAGTTTTGGTTATAGTATAAATAGCTATATATGCAAAATTGCGCAGATGAATTCAGATACAGATTCTGTAAGAGACGAGCTAGATTTTGAATTCTTGGGAAACCGAAGTGGACAACCTTACACTGTGCAAACTAACGTATTTGCTCGTGGTAAAGGCGATAGAGAGCAAAGAGTTAACCTTTGGTTTGACCCTTCCCGTGACTTCCATGAATACGCCATTTCATGGAACCATCTCCGTATTGTGTAAGTCATGCTAAAATAGTAGTATATCTATACATAAATATCACATTATCTATCTTATTGTTAAAAAGTGTATCCTATCATTGATTTAACAGTAACAAGTTTATCAATAATTTTGTACTACAAGATTCGTTTAACTATTCTTGTCTTTTCGTTTTTGTCACGACATATGATTGGTTTACTATTTTGTGGGACCATGGGAGATATAGTAAGAGAATGAAAGAGACAGCATATTTGTTTTGGGTGCATTCACAAATTTGACCATATAAAGTTCCCATATTTTTATAATCCATTAGTCAAAACATCTAAGAAAAGCAAAATTCAATTACATGGATGTTTTTGTTGCATTTAATTATGTTTGTATAACTAACTAATATTTTCTAAACGTCTATTATGTCTGGTGTGTAGGTTCTACATAGACAATGTGCCCATTAGGGTTTATAAAAACAATGAGGCTAGGAAAGTACCATACCCAAGATTCCAACCAATGGGTATATATTCTACATTGTGGGAAGCCGATGATTGGGCGACACGTGGAGGAATAGAAAAAATCAATTGGTCTAAAGCACCGTTTTATGCTTATTACAAAGATTTTGATATAGAAGGATGTTCGGTTCCCGGACCAACAGATTGTCCTACTAATCCAAAAAATTGGTGGGAAGGTAGTGCATATCATCAGTTGAGCCCAATTGAAGCTCGAGGTTATAGATGGGTTCGAGTAAACCATATGATATATGATTATTGTACTGATAGATCTCGTTTTCCTATTCCTCCTCCAGAATGCTCAGCTGGAATATGATCCAAACGTATTGTTGTCTTAAAAAACATAATCAATATCAAGTGCAGTGTCTAAATGGTTCTATAAGCAATATTGCAATGTGATTGATAAGTTCAGTAGTATGCAATGAACTATTTGTAATCGATGTGGCATTATCATATAATTGCTATTATTTCATACTATTGTTATTGATCAATTATCGTGTACAAAAGAATATTATTTGTTTTGTAAAACTGTATATTTTAGTTTCTTTTTGTTATGTGTGCTAAAGTTTAGTTTGAACCAAAAAAAAAAGGTAACAAAACAACTGAACATAATAGAAAAACAAACAAACCCGTATTGTTTTTGAAATATTGGTTAGTATCTTTTTTGCCAGCTAAAACCTTTTAAAAGAGATTTCAATTTTTTATCATTATAGGGTTTGTTTACCACTCGCGTCTGGAATAAGTTTCATATGAATGGGCCTAATCTTTCCGTCTTTACTTGGGCTCGGTTCAGAGCCGATCGAATTAAGGCGAATCTGCAAATCCAATACTTCTGTAGATAAGTAAAATTAGAAGCAGGATCTGAATTTTATGTAAAACACACCTCTTCAAGTGAGCCCATCAATACATTTCTCGCGAAAGAAAAAAGTGTGAAGTCTCTTTTGTTGATATTGATAGCAACGATGATGATGAGGATATGATGGTAATTAGTGGTTTATGATCAAAATATTAAATGAGGTCAGCATGGGAATCACGAGTGGCTACAAAAGAGGGTTTGATTTGATCAAAAAGTAAGTAATGGGATAAACAAGCGAAAAGATAACACTACTGGGGTCCATTGGAGATAATTGGAATGGTCCAAATTTGTAACTCTCTGGACGAATTAATGAGTGGTGACTAAGCATCTAAGCTAATGCTTTTTCTTTTCTCTTCTTTTTATATACAACTTGAAGCTTCCAAAATGACCGGTTGTTTGGCTGTTTCATCTTGTATCAAATGTTTATAACAGAAGAGATATATAGTCTTTAGCAAAATAGCGATAAGGAAATGAAAAGTGATGATGTAAGACAAACTATATTGCAACAGCTCGTACCTGTATGAAAAGTTGGGACATTATGTAATTTTGTAAAAACCTTTAACTTCACCGTCCCTTTTTTTTTTGCTACTAATATGAGTTTATATGTATACGATTTAGATAACAATGAGACTCTAAATTGATGAGTTTTGGTATATACATAGGTTAATTACCATCGAACATTTAATTTGCAATCACATTTAGCTATATTTAGGCACATACATTTTTTATAAATAAAATTTGAAAATACATGTGGTGATAACACATCAAAAATATGTATATAAAACAAAAAATAAAAAAAATTCTTTAAAAATGTTTCTCAAATTATATAAAAATTTTAAATTGTCATAAAAAAGAAAAAAATTTAAAACTTACTATATTTAGTTTGTTTATGGCAAAAAAAATTCAGAAATTTGAACTAATGAAATTTTGTTTCTTTATCTAATGTTATTGATATCAGCCAGGTGAAATGTAGTAGGATAGGATAGAAAACCCGATAGACTAATTAACCAAAATATCTTCAGGATCAATAACCTAAAACAGAAAAATACATGAAACATAACAAAATCAAAAAGACAAGCAGCAATACAAAAACTATAATACAAACCTTAATACAGACGCTAGCAGAATTCACACAAAAAGGTTGAAAAAATTAATCTCTCTTAACTTGTAAATATATCTCACAATAACTAACAAAAAAACTAGATTAGTAAAGCTTTGTATAAGACCGACATACTGTGCTGAAAAGAAATCAAATATAAGATTTATGCAAGAAATATTAAATCGAAAATCCCACAGCAAAAAATAAAATAAATTGAAAGCAATTGTCTACGCACGGTAACGCACGTATTATTATAGTTTCTAATATTTCAATAAATCAGATTTTTCTCTAAGAATATGTTATCTCGATCCAGTCCTTGTAACATCGCAATCACCTACATCTAAAATGATAACAAGTTAACAATAACAACATAAACTAATTAATAACTCTTCCTTGCTGATCAACAACAGTTACAACACGTATAATCCATTTCGCTATCAAATATTGGGATTTTATGGTACACATGTTACACATCAGACGCTTTTGATTTCGAAAAGGATTTATATATATAATTATGTATAATGTTTTGTACTTCAAGTTTCATTAGTTAAAATTAAGACGTATCTTCTAACTTTGTATGCATGTGAAAAGACAGTATTCTATTATAAGGATGTAACTATTAGAGGAACATAGACATCAAGCATCAACATGTGGTCTTGACTCAAAAGGAGAATGTTCCACGTGTCTATTAAAGATAAAATGTTTGACTAGTTGGATCATGAAACTCATGAGATCCACGTGTTCTTGCAGATTTTGTCACATGAAACGATGAACTATTTCACTAACGCTTGCAAGTTCTGTTTCATTTCAGAACTGAAAGGTATGGATGTTTATCTTGCAACTAACTTCGAGAGAAGTGTTTTTCTATTTTTGTTAAAGATAACGGGAGAGGTTTATTTACAAAATAACAAAAGAGAAAAGTGGACAACAGTAACATTTCTTTTACAAAGAAAAATGTTACTGTTATCGACTTGTCCTTTTTTTAAAAACCATTTCTGCTATCGTTTTGTCTAGTATAAAAAAAAACCTATGCTATATTAGATAAATCATGTAATAAAGTATGTATACCAACATTAATATTATCTTTTACCATAAAACAACATATGGCAGAGATCGTATGTAGAATCGACAGAAAGTCCGGATGAGGAGGAACAAAATCACATGGTTCTCCATATTTTATGCATCAATCAATTACATAAAAGGATTCAAAGTTCTTTTAGCATGGCACATCACAAGTGAACCAAAATGGGCATACACTACCATATATCTTGCTTTTTTGACTAATTATATTATATGTTATCACATGCTATGAGCAGCATCTAGTAATTCTGCTATGTTTCAATTACTAAATAGTCCCGTCTCTCCTCTTCCTCTTATTTCCTCAAATAATTATAAGTAATGCATATATAGATAGGCTTTTAGACTAGCTTGTATTAATAGATAGGTAGTTAACCCGACAGCATGTGGTCTATGTTACACGGTTGGAACGAATTTTTGCTTATCTGTTGTCTTCTAGTGTAGTGGTACTTCTAAACACTCCATACATTGGTTCGAATCCAGTGACAGCCAAAATGACATTAACAAGTCATGGATATTATTTACGAAAACAAAAAAAATTTAAGCTATATTTTCCTGTTACACAAAAAAAAAGCTACATTTTCCTATTTTAAACCATCAACTAGAACCAATTGTAAGTTTCTCTGAAATCATCCCAATAATTATAGATAATTTCATATATATGTATCCGGATGATAAATCACCGTCACAGACGTATAAATTACAGTTTTTTTTCTTCTGGTTTAAATGTTACAAAATTTTGGTACAATACTTATGATTGTTGTTGAATTAGCATATTCTAAATATTTCTAGCTCCTAAGAAACATATACCTACACGTCGATGACTATGCTTGACATGTACGGATGCCAGAAAATAGACAATTACATAATGTTTTGGTATTTCCTTACCCTTTAAAAATCAAAACAATTACATGAAAGTCATATATATTTTAGTTGCTTGTATGATAGTATATGTTAAGTTAATTGAGATTTATTCGGCGTTATCTACCAACCTTGAACAAACACGCGCAATGGTCCGTATCAGGACGTGTTGAGCAACCAATGTCTTACTAGCCTTCTATAATTAAGCCACCTTTTAATTGGTTAATCTTCTATACCAAACATAAATTAATTGCAATTAAATTATATTATAATTTAAAGCTCGTCTCCCATCAAAATGTTATTTTATATTTTTAGTTCAGATTTGTAAACAAAATTTCCAGCTTTATCACTATTTTCTAGCTTACTAATAAAGATTATAAAATTATACATTATATTATTAATAAAGGCTATATTATAAAATAAATTTGTAATAATTCGTGACAATATTTGGGTTAAAATTGATTAAATATAGATGCTGTAGTAGAAACTGCAACAATTATAATTTGAAAATAATAATAAATTTGAAAAATAATCTTTTGATTCCAAAGAAAAATGAATATTTTTAAAACAAATAATTAAGAGATTTTAAATATAGAATTGTGAGCGAAATGAAGTAAAAAATGTTAAGAAAAAAAGAAAAAAATGAGAACATACAGTTTTTAATATAATGGTTTTAATCAATATACATAAATCATATAATTAGAAAAAATACAAACAGAAAAACAGAAGATACAATTTTCAAATTATTTGTCATAGATTTAAACTACGTTTTTAAATATAAACGATTCATTAATAATTTTATAGAAATAAATATTATTTAGTAGAAAAATAAGTTGAGTGTTTGTGTAGAGAATGCCATTCATTATGTTTTGGTGCATTTAAGAGTTATAATATTTGTTAATAAATTATTGCATTTGATGCTGTCAACTAGTCTGACCTTGTAAAAATTGATAGCATTTTTCATTTTGATGGAGCTCGAATTTATGATTTGATCTGGTTTCATGTTTTTCCATTTCAATAATATATTTTACTCTGTCTTCAGACTCTTAAATTGTATTTTTAAATTTAAATTACTAAGATTTATTTCCCAGCAATAAATCTAAGCGGTTTGGGTCGATTGTAAAACTAATGAAGAATTGCATAAGGCCACCATTAGTTACTATTCGATTGCAATCAAATTCAAATTATAAATAATTTGATTACATTATTACACAAGTAAAGTAAAAGTACATATATACTGTTGTATATTGATATTGGTAAGATAACGCGTATAAAGCGTAGACAGATACGAGAGTTGTTATGCTAACTTATGTTTGGTTTTAATATCAAATTTAGCAAACGAATTAACATTCAGAAATTAAATAATACTACTACTATTTTGGAGTCTTCTACCAAATTCATACTTGATTTAAAAAAAGAGTGGTACATATTAAAAATGAAAAGTCGGGAACAAGAATTCGACAAACCGACAATTTAATCAGCAACTGACACGTGTCTTTAGCTGTTCTTAATACACTAATTACGTTCGTGCACACGTAAAGCAAATCTATCAATCATTAAAAGAAACAACCCCAAATAATTAGTCACCTTAGTAAGTTAAGTAATTAATAACATATGATACTTATATTTTGTTTTAAATATATGATACTAATCTTAATATACACTCATATCATAACCCAATACAAAACACCACCTCTATTTAAATGTCGTTTCCTGCCTATTTAATACGTCTCACTGGTCCGTCTAATAATTTTATTATTTATTCGCTTGATTGAGTGATCTTTTTTTTGCATCAATGACCACGTATGTTTGAAAAGTGATTATTGATCTTAGAAATTTGAATTCGTCAAATGCTTATAGTAAACTAATATTTTCTGTTGATCCAATTATGAACCTTCACTTGCCACTGTGCATGTAGACTGTAGACAAACACGTACACGCACACACGTATGAGTACAATTAAGTTGACGAGATAAATAAATCACCTACAGTAAATCATTAATTAGATAAGTTGTTCTAGACAGAAAACGTCGACAACAAAATTGAGGGCAAAAAGAAAAGATAAACGCGCAAAGAAATATTTTTGTTTTTCTCGGTTACTATTATTCTAAGCCTGGAAACTAATAAGACTACCACTGAAATGCGGATTAAGTGTCATATATTGAATAAAACTATATTTGGATTGTATTTTCTTATAGTAATAGTACTAATAAAACTAAAGGGAGAAAGAGAATAGAAGAAAAGGGGACAACAAAAGGGAATGAATCCGTGAAAATAGATTTGAGTTTCCGAGAAAGTCACCGATTTCACCGGAAAGTCATCTCATCATTAAATGGTCCACCACCATAATTTCAGGGTCACCGATCTTATGATTTTCTTGTGGACACTCTCGTCATCTCGTCCTCCATCATCACGCATGCATTATATTATTCCATTCAAAAAAGGTTCTACTAATTTTATTACTCGAACAAAGCCAATAAATTAATTTTACACCCTTCATTTTTCCACATAACATTAGTATTACTTTCGATAAAATTATACATCCATATTACTCTGGAGATCGATCTCAACCGCATATCCTTTAGACTTGGACGTCCTTTTACACGCCTACGTATTTATTAAATGTTAACCGTGATCAAAATAGGTTTTTATTAGGTGCACGATACATCACGTACTACATATGACAATCGAGAATTAGACGATTCGTTGCGATCGGTGATACTATTAACGATAACAAGATGTATGTAGTAGTTTACCTCTTGGTTTGAAAAACTGATATCATGTCTAGATTTTGCATTAAAACATTAAAAAATACTCTGTCCATAATGTTATTTATTACGGGCTTTAGATAAACCGCATCCATACTAGTGTTGATCAGGTACGTTTGAAATTGGAGATTCATGAATATTTACGTATATGCGTGTTCATGAATCAAGTAATTATTTTCTGAATATTTCTCGCTGTCGTTTTCGTATATATGTTAATAAATACATTTCGTTTTCATGTTTTTAAGTAAACATAAATGAAATACGTGTATAATAAATTTAGGTATACTATGAAGTCTGAAAAGTCATATAATTAATCCCACATATCTATAACATGGTCGCGAGAGGAAAAAAATGAAGAGAAAATCACGTGAAGCATGCCCCACCTTACCCCTTAAAGACAGAGCATCTCGCAACTTCAAATCTTCAAGAGCAATATTTTTCTATTGTTATTATTCGTTATTTATTTCCAGTATTTTTTTCCTAAAACATATCGTATAATTCGTTTCTTTGCTATTAAGCTTTGTAACTCGACTATGAAATTTTTGTTTCCTCTTGTTGTAATTGATGGATTTTATTTGACTACAATTGTGAACACGTTTCTGCATTGTGCGTATTGGCTCCGCTAATTTGTCAGTGTTATATCGTTTATGCTTTCTTTTATAAATGATTTATTATTGTTATTATTGGTTGGATAAATTTAAAAGGTCTAAGTTTAAGGAGATGTATCAATACACGTGAGCTAACCTCTTAGCCCCACACCCTTTATCTCCCTCACTTAAAATCATTCACACCCATCAAATGATTTTTTTTACAATTTTTGTTGCTTTTGGATAATGTAAAATAAAATCATTGTCTGGAGCCAAAACTAATAAATGTTTTATTTCAAGAAAATAGTTTTATTACAAGAAAATATTTCGATTTTCAAGTTTCCAAAATATTAGTAACATTTTGATAACAATAGTGTCTGGTTTGGCTTACCGAATTAACTAATTAACATTCTTCAACTTTTTTTTCCCCACTACCTTTTTACTTTCTCTACGTTTTGAGATTCTTCACCTTTTATTCTTTTTCGTTATAGGTGTTTTATTTCTTGGTGGGAAATTTATTTCAATCAATTTTATATCCATTTTTGGGTTCTACGGTTGAAAACAAAACCAAGTTGCCACCAGTGTCTCAATTAGATGAACGACTAGTAAAGAACGATGGACCTTTGGAAACTTAGTAATTATAAACCTGAGTGGATACTTTACAAATAGATAAACGATCTTCCTGTTAATAGAATCAATCTAAGAACGCTTAGAAAACCTTTTGAAAAAGGAAGGAGCGAAGCGATATGTTTAGTAGTTTACGTCGCTGCAAGTGTGAACCAAAATTGTAACCCATAACTATGTACGACGATAGGAAATATAATAGATCAATATTATATTCGCATGAAAGAACAATCATTTGTTAAGGAAGACGTAATAAAACATTGCAAAGTTGTACAAAATTTAATAGATATAATATTCATGTTTTATACAAGCAAAATTATAGGAGTATTATAATTAATAATATATTTGAAGAAAAGAACAAAAGAAGATGGATTAGTAAGTACTACTAATATTCTTCTTCTTTTTTTCTCTACAAATTGCAAACTATAATTACAAACTATTTTTTTCTTCATCAACCAACAATCCCACCGAAAAATAAAGTAGGATCGTTGAAGAGTCTTATCTATAAAGACTATACCCATTTTCCCCAATTTTTAACTTTAAGACTTTTCCCCTGGGATTTACCTTCTAACTAATTCCTAAATGGATATTAAAAAAAACAAGAAAAAAAAATTAATTAATAATTAATTAACAAGCTGCAGAAGGATTAGTGAAAGGGCTGTAGAAGCGAGGCTTCGTGACGATGGAGAAAGCTCCCTTCCCCGTTCCCCCATCAACCGCCACCGTACCTCCGCTGCCTCCTCCAGTAGCAGCACCACCGGCACCGCCGCTGAGTCTCTCACAAGAAGGGCACATCGTCAAAGTTGCCGCCGGCATATGCATGTAAAAAGGTTGAGACATCTTTAAAGCTTTAAGATCTTGAAGCTCCTTTTGAAGCCTTCTATTCTCATCCGTTAATGTCTCACAACATTTCTTCAAAAACTCACAATCCACTTCTGTTTGCTTTAGTTTTGTCCTGTCCAATTGAAATTAAAACAAAAATTTTTTAAAAAAAAGAAAAGTAAAACATGGACAATAAAATTCTTGAAATTTAATCAATATGAATTTACCTAGCTCTCCTGTTTTGGAACCACACTTCAACTTGCCTAGGCCTTAGATTCAGCTGTCTCGCAAGAGCTTGTTTTTGCTTCTGTAAATTTAAAGAAAACTTAATCAAGATATGATCAACGTAAATAAGAAGAAAATGATTAGGTTAATTAAAGGAAAATCATACGGGATTAAGAGTGCTGTGAAGTTTGAAGCTCTCTTCAAGAAGAGCGGATTGTTGTTTAGTGAGTCTAAGCTTTTTCCGAGCACTAACACCTTCTTCGTCTTCATGATCATCACTCACTCTCGAACACACCACTCTCTCCGTCGTCTCCTCCGCCTCTTCCTCGCCATCACCGCCGGAAATTTCTCTTTCTCTCTTTACCCTCCCGCTCGAGAAAGATGAGATTCCGCTGTGAGACGAACTCTGCCGAAAAATCTGGTCTCCAGCGCCGGCATCGGTCATCTCAACCGTCTTGGTCTTGTAACTCTCACCGGAGAGGCTTAGGGTCAACGACGGATCGAGGTGGTGCTCAACGGTGGAGGAAGATTTCTTGATGGTATGATTGTAATTGTTAGGCGTTGGTGAGAGGCCTAAACCAAGAACAAGGCCTGTGTTGCATGAATCGTCAAGACCCATCTGAAGGAAAGAAAACGATCTTCGACTTTTCTCTTCTTATGATCAAAGCTTTTTTTGTAGTTTGCTAAGATATTCTTCTGGTGAAGTTTGGAAGATAATTGGAAGGAAATGAAACCAAGAGGCTTCTTCTTAAGAAGGAGAAGAGAGGAGGGGATTTTTTTTTTGGTTTAATTTTTTTTTTTTATGG
>KE155539.1:64993-75778 GCA_000411075.1 Sisymbrium irio | reverse complement strand
TATATATATATAATTTAATGCTTTGTTGAAGTGAATTTCAGCTGTTGAGTCGTTTTTATTTCTGATTTTTTCACATACAAAACACTTATATTAGACAGGAGGTTTCAAGTTTCTCGCTGAAGAAAATCCTTGAGATACTTATGACGACAACAACTTCGAATCACAAACGTTCCAGAAGGTTCTGTCTCTTCTTCATTACTTACTATTTGATTTTACAGTCCCGTCTGAACAAGTTTATGTTTTGTCCGCCATTTTTCCAGCGATCCAGTCCTCAAAAGAACTCTCAAGAACAACAAATCAAGTGAAGCCACTTACAACATCGATCGATTTCACATGGTCTGAATCTTCAAAAGGGTCAACTTTGTATTTCATGCTTTCTTAAAGCTTTTTCTTCATCCTCTGTTCATGAAACCAACATAATTTTTTTGGTTCTTTAGGATCAAACGTTGCAGAGAGAGATAGAACAGCTAAAGTCTCTTGTAAAATGCAGAAAAATACAGCATCAGAGAGTCTCATGTGATGAGGTTTTCAGAAAGTTTTCTCTTAAAGATTTTCTTAGGTTCTCTAAAGAAAATCAAAACAGATCTTAAACTTCCAACTGTTTATAATGCAGATTGATTTGCTGCTTCAAGAGGATGAAGTATTAGTACGGCGTGAAATGGAGACAGTCCTTCGACGCAAACTGTTCTTGGAAGATTGTAAAAACAAAGACCCTTCTATCCCCAAGGTTATAAAAACAAATACCTAAGCATTGTCTACCTTACAACACAAGTAAGCAATTGAATATGTTCTCTGAGATTTAAGAGAAATGTTTCGTGATTTAGGAAGCAAAGAAACTGGTGAGCGAAATCGCAGGTTTGGAGATGCAAGTGATGTACTTAGAAAGATATCTTCTTTTGTTATACCGAAGGTTCTTCAACAACAAAATTACAACTAACTTAGATCCAGAGGAGAAAGAGATATCAGAGGATCTAATTAGGCCAACTGATGTCATTGATTCACCAAAAACCGCAGTCTGCAGCCCGCAGAAAGTTATAGACGACTCTGGAATATTCCGCAGCCACTCATCGTTGTCACATTGTTCAGGCTATTCCTTTAGAATGTCTCCCCAAGCAATGGACTCATCTTACCATCACTCTCTTCCTTTCTCAATGCTTGAGGTAAAAGCAACCTTTTTTTTTTGTCACAAAAGAAGTTAAGTAATATTACTTTTGTGTTTTCTTCTTTCTCAAAGGTAATTAATATGCGTTATTCGGTTACAGCAAGCTGATATCGATGCGATGGTTGGGACATGTGTTTCTCAAAACGTTACCAAATCACCAAACAGTTTGTCGGAAGAGATGATCAAGTGTATCTCACAAGTATTTCGTCAACTCGCGGATACAGAATCAGTCGATGATGATAGAGAATCGAGTAGCCCTTTTCGCAGGAAAGGGCATTTGAAGGTCATTAGCCGACCTTACGACACATTGTTAATGGTGAAATCGATATGTAGAGACTCGGAGAAGTTAAATGAAGTTGAACCTGCTTTAAAACATTTCAGGTTATTTCTTTATCTCAAGCTCTGTCACTATCAACTTCTCTTGGTTTATATTTAACTGTATCGTTGTTTTTCAATATAAATGTTTAGGTCGCTTGTCAATAAGTTAGAAGGAGTAAATCCAAGGAAGTTGAATCATGAAGAGAAGCTAGCTTTCTGGATCAACATACACAACTCTTTGGTTATGCACGTAATGGTTCTGAAACTAAATTTTCGACTTGATAAAACTCGGTAAGACAATAATTTGTTTCTTGAGTTTCTTTGTCTTTTTTATTGCAGTCGATTCTTGTGTACGGGAACCCGAAAAACAGTATGAAAAGAGTATCTGGGTTGCTGAAGGTAAGGTGATCGATCTTACCAATGATGCAGGTCTTACTTAGTCTACAAGTCATCGGTAAATTAACAATGTCTACGGCTTATTCTTCTCTGTAATGTAGGCAGCGTATAACGTTGGAGGTCGAAGCTTGAACTTAGATACCATTCAGACATCAATTCTTCGTTGCCGTATCTCTCGTCCAGGACAGGTAAGTCTAAGATTGATTTCGGTTCTGAATTTCTAACATTTAAGTTGATTAGAGAAGGCTTAAAAGGATTTTGCTTATTAGCAGGTATTTAGGTTCTTGTTTGCTCCTAAATCAAAGGGTAAAGCTGGAGACTTGAGTAAAGATTATGCTATAATTCACCCTGAACCTCTTCTTCATTTTGCGCTTTGCGCTGGGAGCTTATCAGATCCATCAGTACGCAAAATCTCCCGACTCAAACGTCACGTGTTACACGTTATATTTGTATGAAGGATGAGTTTTACATCAAAACTTTTTTTTTTAGGTTCGTATATATACGCCCAAGAACGTGATGATGGAGCTAGAGTGTGGTAGAGAAGAGTATGTAAGATCAAAAGTAGGAATCTCCAAAGAAAACAAGATTCTTTTGCCCAAGCTCGTGGAACTATATGTTAAGGACACTGAAATGTGCCATGTCGACGTGCTCGACATGATCGGGAACTCTGTGCCTTGTGATGCAAGAAATAAGATCCAGCAGTGCCGGAACAAAAAACATGGAAGATTCGCCATAGATTGGGTTGCGCATGATTTCAGATTCGGGTTGCTTCTCTGAGAAGAAATGAGAGAATCCTGAACCGAGTTTTTATTTGTGTTCACCGTGGAAGAAGAAGCTGGTGATCTTGTTTCTGAACTCTCCTCTAGTCCTCTTCCTCACAAAACTTCTAATGATTGTTAAATGTTGATTATCGTGATGGTGATGAATGATGATGGTACATGAAAATCCGGCAGCGGCCACGGCCTCGGCTGGTAACATTCTGCGAAACCTTGTTCTGTTTCTCGTGTTGGAAATTTGCGGATTAGCCGAATATATGAGGTTTAAATTGGGCTTTGCCTTATTCGGCCGAAAATAGTTGGGCCTTGCTTTATTCGACTTAAAAATAATTGGGCTTTATTTTAGTAGTAGAAACCTTCCCAGCTTCTATGTTTTATTCTCATACACACAAAATACCTCTATCACTTGATGTCTTGATGAAAACATACTATATTATAAGCAACTTAACGAGGGTAAGTTTTCCCGCTCAAATTAAATATTATTTCAAAAATTTCTGGAGTAGTTCTTATTACCAAAGGACAACAATGACGCAATGGATTGAAGAAATCATCGATTATTTTTGTTCGAATCTAATCAGAAAATTAGTAGTATACGAACAGAAAGCTTAGCAAACATAAAATTCCGTAATAAAAAAAGAAGCAAAGCTGCCGACAATGTAAAGTTATTATAGAAACGAAATTGAATGGGGTTTGTTGACTTCGTTTCTATAATAACTTTGGCAGCTTTGGAATTTAATGCATTTGATAACTCCAAGGAAAATACTATATACTGTCTAAACAAAAAAAATAAAAAGTCAAAACGTCATCGTACAAGCTCCAATACCTGACCGTCTTGCCGTCTCCGGTCAATATTTCCCTGCGCATATACCTTTTTTATCAATAAAAATCAGATCGATAAAATTCAAAGCAAAAGAAATATATATATATATATATATACTAGTCAGGAAAATTCAAAATAATTTTAATGACACATTCATAAATGAAATCCGTAGTTTAGCAGAGAAAGAAATAAAACTGCATTAAATAAGAGAGGTGAAATAACTCAATAAAAGTTAGTATATCTCTTGCTAATATACAAAAAATAAATAAAAAAATAAACGGACCTTGTTGTTGTGAGTGACTTGTGAAGTAAGCAGAGAAATTTCTGAATCTCTTGCTCTATCTTTGGGGGTCTCTGTTTCGCCCATTTTAATTCCATTAAATGCCAAACCCCACATTCCATTAATGCTCTCTCCTTCCACTTCAGTTTCTCTTCCTATCATCACCACCGTTCAATTTCCTCTACATATCTACCCTACACGTGTCCCTACTCCTCCATCTCTCCGGCGACAACAGTGCCTCCGGATCTCCGCATCTTAACCGGCTCGACGCGTGCGGTGCTGTTCTGAAAAACATCGGACTCGTCATCGACTTCGTCCTCCGCGACGAGCTTCCCGTCGCTGGAATCCTCTCCGATATCGGGAAAAACACTCCCGATCTCCGCCGGAAAAACGGCGATTTCGCTCCTCTGTAGTACCGGAACGAGAACACTCTCGATTTCGATATGAGATTCCCAAACGGAGACTGACGCTGTTTGTTCCACGTGGATCTCCGGTATCTCCACGGAGAAACCGTCGCAGGCTCCATCGTGACTCTCTCCGACGCAGACTCTTCCCTCTCGTAATCAAACGAGTAAGACCTCTTCAGCTCCCTGAACCGAGAAGCAGCCGGTGATGACGACTGCTCTTCCACCGCCGCTGTGATCTCCTGATCAACCGTCACCGACGACGCGATCGGCGGAACATCGGTGCGGATGATGATCGCGTTGGTCTCATCATCGAAGCTTGGACGAATCCGAGGAGCCATTAGAGGAACGAAAGGCGAGGTAGGCGCAACGACGACGGCGGATCCGAGAATGGCGGTGCGGCAGAGAGGACAGTTAGGGTGAGAACGAAGCCACTCGTCGATGCATTCAAGGTGGAAAGCATGGAAACATAACGGAAGCGTACGGACGTAATCTCCTTCTTCGAACTCCAACAAACAGACGGCGCAGTCTCTGCAATCTCCAGTTTTCCCGACGCTCTTCCCGGTGCAAGAGGCGGCGGAGTAGAGAAACAGAGGCAGCGTTTTGATGACGGAGTCGTCTAATCCGTAGGAGGAGTAGTGGAATGAGTCGAAAGGGAAAGGAGAAAACGATCGGAGGTCGGAGGATGATGTGGAAGCAGAGGAAGCCGAAGATAGGTGAAGTAGACGGCGTCGACGGCATCGCCACCGACGAAAACGACGGAAAAGAGGCGAGAGAAAACGGCGGGAGATGAGGCGAGAGTAGGTCACGAAAAGAAAAGCGGCGGCTAATACGACCACCATGGCGATCAACGGTGGACTGAACTGTAAAGGAGGATCAGAAGAACGGAGAAGAATCTCCTCGGTTACACCGGAAGACGGTGAAAGAGACGGTGAAAGAGACGGTGAAGGAGAAGGTGAAGGAAACGGTGAGATATCGCCGGAACGCGGCGCGAATCGCATGGTAATTTATGTTAAAACGAAAATAAACAAAAAAGTGTAACAGAGGGAAAAGAGTCTAAAACAGAGACAAGGTTTAACGTAAATGAACATTTGGGGGACTTGAGTTGACTACATGGTAAACGGTATTCGGAACACTAATTGCCACGTCACTCTTTTTATTTTTTTTTATTTTTAATCTCATGCAGACAAATACGACGTTCCAAAATTACTCATAACTAATCAAATAATTGCTCATTTGGAAGCAATCCCATCGTGGACTCATATATAAACGGAATTTTGGATTTTGCTCTGAAATTAGATAGGATTCAGATTGTACATTTTTCATGTAAATTGAGGATATTATTTTATAAATAACCTAACTGTAGTATCATAATTTAACAAGGATGAACAGATTAGCAAAATCTAGCAAGATGGAGTTTGAGGGGATTTATAAAAAAGAAGGAGATAGTGCTTCTTTACGGTTGTTTGATTTTAATGTGGATTTGATGTGGTGACCCACTCTGATACTAAATGGTTTGGGAACTTTATTAAGTGGATTTTTATGACTTTTTTTTATATTATTGTTGTTGGATCCAAGCTTTTTGTAGAAAATTCTTCTTACTCTATTTTCTTTTCTCCATTTGTTCATATTGCCTGATAAGCCAACCAAGTAGAAAAACTTGTCATTACAATATGTTTCCTTTCTCTTCTAAACGGTTTAGACTCACTGTTTTCCTATTATCTAAGATTATTATTCCTATGATTTTGACCAAAGACATGCTTATCTGGGTGGGTAATACATTCCACGGATGTTAATTTAATGCAGAATTACGTCATATGTGAATTTTCACGTTTACTAATGTGACAGAATTCTAAGACCGTACTTATAAATATATTATATACACATTGTACTAGTCTTCAAAATAGCTAGAACAAAACAAAAATGTAGTATCTAATAATCAAGTTGCATGTACATAAGTTAAGTCCACATTACTCAGTAGTCTGTTCCCACCCATTACTTCTTTCAAGATCCAGAGCTACTTGTTTGTAATCCAAAGAAAAAAAAAAAAAAGTTTCTTACATGAAATATGTATTATTTCCGATGGCAATAAAGGTGCAATTAAAACCGGTCAGAAGTACTTGGCTTGGCCTATCTATACGATAAAACACAATGACTCCAGAATTTATTGCTCAACTACCTTCTTTTTAGTCCCGGAGATATTTCTTACATTATTGTTCATGAAAATTATTTGTTTGATTTGAGATTGCGGGTTCAGATTTGTGATTTGAGTTTTAAGTGACATTCGGTTTAGCATTTGGTTCGATGATTTATCCTCATGGTTTAGAAACTTGTGATCATCATTTCCCCCCTATAGCTATGGATAGCGCTGACAAAGGAACTTCACTTTTGAACAACCAACTTTTATGTTACAGGCTTTATACGAATTTGCAAATCTATCGATCTATCATTACTTTCTTCTTCGCTAAAGTAGTTCTCACTTAACTTAATATATTCAGATGTGACTGGATCTTCCTTCTCCATGATTCTTGATAGACTACTTGATGATGAAAATTTTCCTCGTTAAGTTTGTTATGCAGTAGCAGATTTGATGATAAGAAACCAGAAAAAGGTCTCTATCAAATTAAACATTTCAAATGCTCATAAACTGTATCGTTGTATCATACAAACCGTGTCTGGTTCCATGAGCTCCAAGAACAGTCTTAAAACATAGACATATCCGGAGGAGCTCCATACATACTGTTCCACGAATACGGCATCCGCCATTTTCCACCTTCTTCCCCTGCATAAAAGAAAATTCATAGTGAGTTACATCGACTATCAAGACTGATTGCCCGAGATGTTGTTACACTTGAAATAAGAGAACTGTTTTTTTTTTTACCATGGAACTTGTCAGGACTTAAACCCGTAAGCTTCGACGCAGCCTCTGCTAGAAGGAATGCATCAGGAATGTTGTCTCCTTCAGAACAGTAACATAGCAGGCATGTTACCTTCAAGCCTCGTGCCTAAATCATCAATATAAACGGATAAACCACGTAGACCATGTAACTTTGTCAGTCATCCATAAAAAGTCGGCGTGTGAATTAAATTATTCATCATAAGGCATAGATTTACCTTAAAAGCTGAGAAAAGAGCTGCAAATGGCAAGCTTGGGTAGTAGTCTATGTCTTCGAGCTCATCTTCTGAAGGAAAACTTAGCTCTTCTTTACTGTTCTCCTCAAAGACAGAGCTAAGATACTTCCAACATCTTCCTTCTGAATCATACTCCTGCAATCTTCCAAATCCGAGCTTTTCACAGTGATCATCTCTTCCATCAGATTCGGCGTTAGACAGATAATACACCTGTGAGCCTCTAAAGCAATTTCCACGGAGAACACAAATTAGCTTGTAAACAATTTGCTGTTGGTAAGAAAGGAACAAAAATAAACGTGCACGTGAAGCTCAATTATCTATCGATTCCGTGATCTACAGATATTTGATGTTGTTGCACAAGTCCATATTTAGTTTTACGCTGAAGGCTAATGAATTTTCTTATAGCAGAAAACACAAAAAGGAAAAAGAGGCGTTATAGTTATACCTTGACATATCCAAGTTATGCAGCCTTTGAAAGTCTAAACTCGAAAGCACAACAACATGCTTCTTTCCACTTGAAGCAGCAAACTCTGCTATATTCTCCGCAAATTTAATCATCATTCCCTGTTGTCAATTCAACACTATATAAGTTTAGGATGTATAAATAAAATTCCACAAAAAGAAAGATTCAAGCTAATTGGACGATAAAAAAATGATTCGAAAGAAAAATGATTAAGAGAATGTAATACCTTTGCAACTGGAGACCGTTGCTGAGCAACACTAATAGCAGTTGAAGATGACTCATAAACTGAAAAAAAATACACAAAGGTAAGGTTTTCACAAGGACAAAGAGCTAATTCCACAATGTAAAAGTGGTATAGATCTATCGCATACAATAACATGGTAAAAATCAGTCACATGAAGTCTTATCGATCACATAAACACCTCCCCGTCGAAGCAAAAAAAGTCTCTAATGAAGTAGATAGTTTGAGAAGACAAACCCTCAAGAGGAAGAGCGATTTCGCCACAAGGAAGAGTGCCATAAGCGTCATTTCCAACGCAAGGAAGCAGATTAGGATCATCAAGATAACCAACTCTCTCTGCACCGGTAGATGACACTAGAAGATCAACAGCTAGCTGCCCTACATTCCCAATTGACAATGCAGGCTGGTGACACAAACCAAAACCAATAGAGAATTAGACAATCTCTAAGCTTTATGTGTGTTTCCAATACATTTCATGTGTGTTCCAAAAAGTTCCCTAATTTTCTAACTTTCAGTAGAGCTGCTACTTGTCATCAACTTACAACCTAATTTCTCAACAAAGCTGCAGTTTTTATGGTTTACAGACGGAGATAGACATATGGAACATATACCCAGAAGCAGGAGAGAAGAGATCGAAATCGGAAACGATAAAAAAACAAACTTACGAGAATCAAAGTCGAGCATTCTTCATGCACTCGCTTTCCTTCTTCAACAACAAACTCCATGAGTCCAAACAAACCGAAACGAAGCAAATCACTGCTGGTTACAAGAATCGGATTGCAAGTTTCTCAAGACCAAATTCACAGAATCTGTCTTGAATGCTTGGCACAGTTCTTCTTTGGGCGAGCTTGAAGAGCAAGCCAGGGACTATTTTGGGCCGATACATACATTATGGGCCGAGAGTTGTCTTTAAAGTGAAAAGGCCCAAATATCTCTCTAAGAATATTACGGAGAACTAGAATTCTACAAATGCAAAGTCTAATGTAGAGACAAGAGAGAGTTACGTAATGTTAGTTATATTTGATTTTTTTTTTATCTGTAAGCTTGATTTTTCATCTACACTTTTTAAATAACACTTTGGCCTTATTTTAACAAACTATTATTTCTTTGAGTCGAGTCGATTCAAGTAGGCTACATCGATCGGTTTTGAATTCATATATCTGTAAACTTGCTTTTTAATTGTTTTGTTTTTACAAAAGTTTTGACGTGTTGTTAAGTTGAATACTATTATTTCTTTGAATTTGGTCGATTAAGTAGCTACGTTTGTTTAAATTCCTGAGACTATATAGTATGTGAAATTCGTTGATTTCCCACAGCTATTCAGGGTTTGTAGTATAATGATTTATATTAGTGTTTTCCCGGGTTTATAACTCAGGTTCAAACCAAATAATGTATGCGTGTATCAGACATTCAGATGACAAAAGAAAAAAAAAAATCTAAGTGATCAGAGTTTGTAATTTAGTGGTTTGTTTTAGTGTTGTCGTCATTATTACAAAAGAAAAAAGAAACCAGTGCTAAATCTTATGAGTTAAAAAGGGAATCACTAAAAAGATAGATAGATGGCCAACTCATAAACGTATAATCCATCGATGATTGGCAAAAGATATAAAATGATAGAAAACCTTTTTATTCAGTATGAATTGATTGATTAGACAGTTTTTATTTAAAGTAAGAGCAACTCCAATGGAACGGCAAAACACCATAAGTGGTGTAAAAATAACTCTAATGAAACGCTATAATTTACACCAAATACTGTTTTTTAGTGTTGTGTGAACAGTATTACACCAAATTTGGTGCAACACTATTCATTATACCAAACATTAAAATAATATTTTCTCTCACCACTAAACATTAAAATATTATTTTCTCACAGCACCAAATATCAAAATATTGTTTTCTTCTACTTTTTATTTAACAATACAACTAAATTAGTAATATAAATTAGCTAAAACTATAATTAAAAATTAATCTATAACATATAATTTTATACTTTTAATTTTAAAATTATAATTAAGTTAATAAATATGTATAAATTATAATGCAAATTATTCAAATTTAAAATACATTATTAAAAGTTAACTAAAACACTGAAAACATAAAATTACAAAATTAAAACTAAGAAAACATAAAAAAACTCAATGCAACAAAATAATTTTTAAAAATAAAATACAAATTTAAATAATAATCTAATAGCCAGGAAAATTATTTTCACTAAGATAATAATAATATGGAGTATAATTTTGTTGATCACTTGGTGAAATTTGGTCTTCACTTTGAGGTTGTTTTCCTTGAGCACTTTCTCTATGAATTTGTTCTCTTTGAGTCTGATCTTCTTTATAATGAGATGCTAGATATTGAGATCCATGATATTCACTTTTTAAACCTTCACCATGTTCTTCATTTTAAAAAGTAAATTTAATAATATAATAATAAAGAATCTTTTTTTGTGTCAAATTTGGTGTTGTGGTTGGAGATGAAAAATAAAGTACTACACTAAAACATCAGATTTGGTATAATTTTAACACTAAATTTGGTGTCATAGTTGGAGATGCTCTAAAACATCTATCATATCATCAGAGAAAGGTTAATAATGAAGGAGTTAAGTAATCATCTAAAAACGAGATGCAAAGACTTTATGATGTTGGCTGTCTCTTCGGTATTGTGGGTACACTCTGTTCCTTTATCGCTCTTCTCTGATATGCATGAAAATCATGATGGTTTTAATTTTGGAGATAAACTTATCCACCCAATCGGGTAACTACAGTAACTGACATCAACCAATATATCAGTATA